>JAEPRC010000009.1:138595-158223 GCA_016758945.1 Mucor plumbeus
AGTAGTAAATAATGAACTGATATAAAAGACCCATACTTTTATATCTTAATAAACTTCAGACTTCTTTTAGTTTTTTATATACAGTTGGAAAAGCTGATACATTATTGTCTTTTTTAAATTGTATTTTATTTATAAACTTTAAGAATAATTCAGTCAGTGTATAACCTGCAGATTTTGTGTTGAAATATATAAAAATAAAATAAAATATGGTAGTAGATGCAGTGTATTAGTGAAAAACAACGTGTGTTGGAATACTTTTTATAACGTTGCCCTAAAGACTGTACCAAAAAATCTGAATTGCCACAAGATTTAAGATAAATATTGTTGCAAGAAAAATTGTATAATTTAAAATAAAGAGAACTTTATTAGGAACTGAATCACACATCACACGCAAAAACTAAAGAACTTTATTATAAGATGAAAAGCATCTCTTTTATATACAAACTTCTTCAATTATGACTAATCTAAATAAGTATATATTTATATATCCAATCAAACCTATGTGATAATACCATAATTCCACATTTACACGATATTAACTGAGCTTTATAACATATTACACAGCAATACAGAACATGTCCTACTTAAACTGTGTCATAGTCTTAACCAAGATACCTACACAGAACTGTGGATGCGACAAAATCCCTTCAAAGAGTAGGTTTACTACGTATCGAATTCGAATTACGGGGCCTAAATTATTAAACTCCGTTTTATGCGGACTGTATCTTAAAATACCTACAAAATCGCTACAAAATTCACTTTTCAGTTGATAACTCTTGCAATTGCAAATCAATCTCAAAGAGTAATATTTTAAAACAGATGTGTAAATCAGAAAAATAAATTTAGCAAAAATCCCAATTAAGCTCACACATTATTTATAAAGTTATTTCCATTAAAAGCATACAAAAACGCAACTTCAATGGACTGTAACTCGAGATAGCAACCATTTAAGCACATAGTTTATAAGCCAAAAATGATTCTTTCGTTTAGTTTTATTATATTTTATTATAAAATAAATTTCAAAAAACCATGAATTTTTTCCTTGTATACCCTCGTCTAAAATTTGACTTTTTCGAAAAAAGCTGATAACTTTATGAAAAATAACGCTAGAGTAAGAAATAATGCCTCAAATGATAGGCGTTATTTTGCTTTATTTGACTATAACACTAACTTTATATTTTTGTTGTAAATGTATTTTTAAAATTATTAAATACTGATTTTTATATTTTTGCTTTTTTTACAATATTTTTGGTGGCAAAAGTTTTCAATAAATACTTCATTAAATGTAAAATTAAATTTTGTGTTGAAGTTACTTAGTACAGCTAGCCAGGTTACTATACACTTTTGATGTCAATTTTGCATTTTAAAAATTTAGGATTGTTTTTATCAATTTTTTCATCATCAAAAACTTTTTATTTTAAATTACCGTCAGGCCTGAAGTGTATGAAAATTCTGAGAAAACTCGTCAAAATTATTATTTTTTGCAATGCAACGGTATGTAGGGGATGCTTAAATCAAAAAATATAGTACTTACAGATGGTGTAACTCATTGTAAATTGAAACAAGGCATTAAAATAGTTTTTCAATTCAAATACTTCAATTAAATTTACAAAAGTTTCTTGCACATTTATGAGAAATAAGGAAATACAATCATTAAATTCGAATAGTAAATACAAAAATCGGGTTCATTGTATAATTAGTTGGTGGAGATTGATGCATAACTCTTAACCGGATATGTCAAATCCGAAAATCAAACAATAGTTCAAGAACTGAAAACTTGATCAATAAATAAGTAACCGAATCATGTTTCCAGCAGCATGATCCTCCAGCATGGTATTTTAATACGATGTTATATCACAACACATTGCTATTAAATAATAACATCCACAGCAATATTTATTACCCCATCATTTTCTCAAACTAAACAGTATATATAAACCCTCTCAATTTCCTTCAAATAAACGATATCTCTTTACTTAATTAATTTTCTATTTTTATTTTAGTAATTTATATTCTGATAAATCAAAGATGCTACAGTATTTCCACTTTAAAAAAAGACATTTTAAGAAAATGTTTGGGCAATTTCCAATTGAATTTCGGACAATTGTAGTTGTTGTATATTAAGACAAAACCCAAATGAAATTTAGACACAAAAATGAGAATGCAAACTCATAGAAATTAGACATTGGGTAATACAAATTAAAAATCAACTGGCTTGGCTCAATTTTAATCAAAGAAGTAAAAATAAGAAATTTTCAAATAGTTTGAATGTTTTAGTCGCCAAATAAATAATCCTAATTTAACTATAGTTTGTTACATCGAGATGATATTCAATAATGCATGTTGATAACATTGGATTTTCCTCGCTGAGAAAAACAATCCGAAAGGGTAAATATTTCGTAAGGTAAAAATTCTTGCTCTTGTACGTTGCTGGATGTTCAGTTGATTTCCTTTGTCTATTAGGTTTTAATTTGGTTTTGCCGAGAAATTGACAGTTATAAATGATTGATTTATGTAATTCCAAGAAAGATAAAAGTATTATATTATATTTAAATATAAAGTAGCATGAAATCAAGTACAAAGCAAGCAGCGACCTATATACGATATTTTACCCATTAAAGGGTCATTCAGTATTTAGATAACCATGAATTCTGATAGATCTTGTTGATGCGATGACGCTATTTACAATAATTTCAACTTTACTACATCCAAAATGGTATCATAATAATAGCGAGCAAGTGCTTGACCAACTTTCTATTTATTGAAGTTTGTTCAATACAGTTACGAAGCCTGGTCTATTGTTGTACACTAGTACAAATTTGCTTTAATTATAAAACAAAACGCGATGTAGGCGAGGTTCAGGTGCTTATTAACTCCAAATTTACGTTCAGCAAGTATAATCATGAGATCGACTGATACTTTATAAGGAATAATTGAGCTCAAATATGGTAAATTGAATAGTTCAATTGATGTCAAGTATTTGTTTTAGTGTATACAAGCACAGCATTCTTTTTTCAACCTTGGTGTTAACTAATTAACATTTATAAAAGTAGTGAAATTCAAAACATCACTTTAAACCCCCCCCCAAAAAAAAAAAAAAAAAAATACGCCAATATACCCATATACAAAAGCAGAATAGAGCCATTACCCTTCATTGTAAATATAAGAAATTCAAGCGCATTAATCCTCTCAAAATGAAATTATTTGTTTGTGATTTCGTTTTCTGGAACAAGAACGTATAAAACAGAGAATTTATTTGTAAACGAAGTACGATTAATCGATGAATAAATTAATTGTTTAATCGAAAAGACCGAAACCCATATCCTATTTAATTTATAGAAAAATAAAATTAACAAAATTGTGCAGAAATTATATTCAAATGTCAAACTTACATCATCAGATTCTTCCTTCTCCTCAGCAGCTTCTTCAGCAGCAGGGGCATCAGAAGTAGCAGCGGCAGCACCACCAGCGGCAGCAGCAGCACCACCAGTAGGGACGGAGGACATCTTCTCCAAACCTTCAGCAGTGAGCTACAAAAGATAGTATTAAAATCCACTTATAACTTTTTTTTAAAAAAATTCTAAAAAAAGAATTACCTCATCAACGTTCTTACCCTCAAGGGCAGAGATCAAAGAGGTCAAACGTTCCTCCTCGGCTTCGACACCAACGGAGGCCATAAGGGCCTTAACATCAGCAGCAGTAGGGGCGGTCTTACCACCGGCAACGAGAAGAAGGTATGAGGCGAGGTACTTCATGGTCAAAAATAGACAGTATCTGAAAGAGAGAGAGCTATAAAGTACATCCTTTGATGAAATATATAAAAAGTGAAAATTTTTTTGTGACTATTTTGCTTGCAAAAGTTCATTTAATAAATGATGGCTGATGCTGGTTTTAATCGGCAAGAGTATATATAATCTTGATTGATTGATGTAAATATGGTGAATGTTAGAATGTAGAACACAAAGTTCGTGTTACTTAAATTTTGGTACATGCATAGAATAAAATTTGGCGCGATTATTTTATATGAACAATCCTAATACTGTTTGCTAAGGAGAGAATAAAATGAAATTGGATTTTGACAGGTAGAGTAAAGCCTAAAAAATCGGCAGGGGAAATTCTCCGCAAGAAAAAAAAAAAAAAAAAAAAAAGCTTATATACAGAATAATCTTCAATGAATTTTATGAGGCACTCGGAAAGAGTCTAATATTAATTTTAAGTGTGAAGAATGTCTATTATTGTATTGAGGTTGTGTAGGTATTTTTTACTATATTGAATTTGACTATATAACGCATATGAAACTAAATTATCCTTATGCTTAATTGCTAAAAAAAGTATACAAAACTGAACTGAATAAACTTCTAGTTTTACATGGATACATCCTATTCTGTTGATAAATATTTATTTAAAAAGGCTAATTTTACCATAAACTCTTTTAAATTTATAAAAGGTAATATAAAGTTAAGTTAAAATTTGAGGCTAATGCATAATAATTTTAGATTTTAAGCAAATGAGGGTTTTATTTGCTTTGCTTTATGCACTTTTTTTTATAATGCATATCATTACATAAGACTTTTTTTTTTTTTTTTTGATGAGAGAGGCGTATATAAGATATATTCACACATAAAAAAAGAAAAAAGCATCTAAATATAGGTTCTTTAGATGATGATAATGGAAAAAGTATTATACTTTATTATTCTCGGTAAAACAGATTAATCGTGATGGATTGCAGGAACTTTTTCAATTATATCATGTACACGATCTTTAGTCACATCTAATGCGTCAAGGCCTAGTTCGGCATATTCAGGAAGAATTGCGTTCTGAATATGAATAATGTAAAATATAACAATGCAAAGTAGTGGTTTAATAACCAACATTTAGAAAGCGAAAGGAAAAAAAAAAGAAATTAATGTTTACTATTGATTTGTCATCTTTTTGCATATATTTATAACATACAAACATGATAAATTATAGAACAAAAAGGAGGAAAAAGATATCCTGATTGGGTTATCGCTTTTTTTTTTCTTTTTGCTGAAATAAAAAGGGTTTCCGAGTGATTTTTCATATTTTTCCCTTTTTATATCTATTTTCTCACACACTCACAAACATAATAGAAAATGGCAGAAATTCAAGCACGTTATATTCAGTTGGTCAAAGATATTACTCAATTACAATGGGTTAGAGAATCCTTGCCTTCTCACTCAAAATACTATGAAGGTTTAAAAAAGAAATTAGAAAAGCAAATGCATTTGAAGACCCTTTCCGAGAAAGAATTGTAAGCCATGACCATATAATTTGTTTTACACCTGTTAATTTATTTATATACTGAAAAGAAAAAACTATCAAATGGAAAAAGATCATCATAGCTCAACATCAAAACATACTTTATTTAGCCAGCAAAGCAATAATCACACTAAATCATTTAGTAATATCATTGAATCTGTAAAGTTTTATGAGAATGCTATACAACAGATACAAACCCAGATTGATCAAGCAAAGATAATGATGGATGATTTAAATGGTGAAAAGCAAAAATTAGATAACTTATGCAATCAACTGCATCAGCTATATGATCAAGTTATTATTCCTGATTCTGAGGATTCTTCTTTTATATTTGAGCAGCATTTAAAGAAAGATGTTGAGCAATTAGCAACTGATATACCCAATATTAAAGAAAACATTAAAACATACACATTAGCTCAAGGAAAATTATATCAAGCAAGAGAGCTTATTGAAACAGCAATGAAATCGCTTCCTGGTGCTTCTACATTTATGGATCGACAAGCTATTGTAGCAAGTCAAAATAACAGCCATAGCAATAGCATCTTTGGAAAATCAGCTGTAGCTATATCTTCTACAGTAGCTGATCCTATTAAAAATGCGGAAAAAATAGCTCAACAATCTTATCAGTTGGTGCAAGAAGCACATGATATTTGCGATGATGTACCAAATATACCAACTAGTAGAGTTCAAAAGGGCGAATCAAATGTAGTGTTTATTTTGACAAATTACAGAGGCTATCGTCTTAAGATTGAATATACATTACGTACTCAAGTTAACCCACGTTTGCATGGATTTGAAAATCAATTATCAACAACAAAGTATCACTACGAACAAAAAGTGATTGAATGGATTGATCATCAAATTATTACATTAGAAGCATATTTACGTACAAACGGTTGTTTAGTAAATGAGAGTTTAGATGTTGAAATAAGTAGATTAAGAATGGGGTCAAGAGCAGCTATTGCAGCAGTTGCATCTGAAGTGAGTGGAAGAGTTACTGTAGATGATGTATTGGAAATAGCTTCAGCGTCAGATCATGGTATTTTACCAGAATATGAACAGCACAGCGATAATTCCAGTACGACTAGCGATAGTAGTAGTAGCAGCAATGCTAGCCATAGTCATGTACCTCAACAGGATATACCCAATAGTGATATTAGTTGTGATATGATGAATTTACCATCTTATGCTACAACTACTACAGATGAACAACACACTTCAACAGAATTACCACCGCCTGCTTATTCTCGGTGAGCACTGTTAGTTAAAACTCCATTTCCCATCTATGATTTGAACCTTAATCATAAATAAAAAGGACCCTATTAATAATATTTGCCTAGTCTCTTTTTTTTTCTTCTCTCTTTCTCTCTCTTCTTTTTTCTGTTTTTATTTTTTCTTTTGCAAAATGATTACTGCGAGATATGGTAGAATTAGTCTACTTATTCTATTACCATTCTGTATTCTTTTAATGGTGTATTATGGATATTATAATAATCAACAAAAATATCCACCTTATAAATACGATTACAAAAGCCAAGATAAAAATCAAAGTCAACGAGAAAATGCTGCTTTTGTCGTTTTAGCTCGTAATTCAGACTTGAACGGCCTTCGTGAGTCTATGCAAATGATGGAAGATAGATTCAATAAGAAATTCAATTATCCTTGGGTCTTTTTAAATAATGAACCATTTGATGCTAAATTTAAAGAATGGACTACTGGATTAGCTTCTGGTAAAACCTATTACGGTGAATTAACAGAAGAAATGTGGGGATATCCTGATTGGATAGATCAACAGAAAGCAAAAGAATCTAGAGATGCTATGCAAGCAGCAGAAGTTATTTATGGTGGGCTTGAATCCTATCGCCACATGTGTCGGTAATGCTTAGCCCAAATCAAATGCCATGTAAAAACATAAATATATATACATATAACTAATATAGATTTGATAGATTCCAAAGTGGTTTCTTTTTTAGACATCCTTTAATGGAACAATTTGATTATTATTGGCGTGTAGAACCTGATGTCAAATTTACCTGTGATATTGATTATGATCCATTTAAAGTTATGAAAGAAAAAGATTTGAAATATGGATTTGCTATCTCATTGCATGAGTATGAAAATACAATCCCAACGTTATGGGAAACAACTAAACAATTCATGGTCAAGTATCCTCAACATATTGTACCTGCAAATGATTCTGAAAGTTTAATGAGTTGGGTTACCAATGATGGTGGAAACACATATAATTTGTGTCACTTTTGGAGTAACTTTGAAATTGCTTCCTTGGCGTTCTTGAGGTCTCAAGCTTATTTGGATTATTTCAATTATCTTGACAAGGCAGGTGGATTCTTTTATGAAAGATGGGGTGATGCTCCTGTTCATAGTATTGCTGCTGCTTTAATGTTGAAGAAATCCGAAGTATATTTTTTTTATGATATGGGTTATTTCCATAATCCTTTTAAGAATTGCCCTAATGAGCCTGGATGGCTTGCAGCAGAAAAATGTAGCTGTGATCCAGCAGATAGTATAAGTACGTTTATTGTTTCTCTTTTCTTGTGGTATATAACTGACAATTTATATTTTATAGATGATAACGGGTGGAGCTGTACATCTGAATTCATGAGTCTTGTAGGCAAACAAAAGACTGATTTTATTATAACAGAAAGATACTAGATTTGATTATCATAATAAAAACAAAAACAAAAAAAGGTTTATTTAGTAATAGAATTAGCGTAAATAGGCGGTAAATCTTGCTTATTGATATGAGCAAGTAGTGTAGTGTTTAATTCGTCACTATTGTAAAATATAATTAGTTACAAATCAGTCAATACAAAGATCAAGTTTATTATACCTAGAGCAAATAACAAATTTGTTTAAAGTTGCCTCGGGGAGTAACGGACGAAGTAATTTGAAAATCATACTATTTTTAAGTCTTTAAATACAACATACAGATAGAAATTGATGTTTATCTTACCTGCCCCATTTTGGTACATTGACAAACAGCTTAGTAGACAAAAATTCTGGATAATTATCCTGCATCAATTTGATCAACAAATTAGTGGCTTCTTTGGTATTTGCTGTACGACCCCAAATAGAAGCGCCATTATAATCATGTACTTGAACCATGGCATCTGTATTAATAAAATCAATTTGCTTTACACCTTTTTCCATCAACTGAACTCTCCAACGAATGAATGTTTCAACATTTCCAAATACTTTATTTTGATCGAGTCCACCATAAAAATTGTATGTAACAGGCCGACCTTGATGATCAGTTTTATACAATAATCCAATACTATCATTATATATGCTTTTATCAAAATTTTCATCTAAAATAGTATCAGTAGAAAACTTTTTTCTCCATTTCAGCATGTTAATAAGCATTTCTTTTGCAACAGGAATTTCCATATTTCTATTATAAAAATCAAGCATTTTAGATAGATGAAATTGTAAAAAAATTGTTTCATCTTACCTTGCTTTCAAGAATTTTATCAAAATTACCTTGATACGCTCATCGTTGGAGTCTTTATCCAATGGAACATCCCATAGAGTATACACATCGCTTGTACCAAATGCCTCAGTTAGAATATCAGGTAAAGCATCTTTTATTTGTTGAACTGCAACTGCTTCAGTAACCGAGAACTGTGCTACAAACTTATTTTCAGACATTGTCTAGCGCGCAGCCAACAAGAACAAAGAACGAAAAGAAGATGTATAATTTAATTTGGATTTTTTGATTCATATTTGAGATTAAATATTTGATATAAAAATAATGTCGTATTGTAAAAATTCACTCGCAAAAAAAAAAAAAAAAAAAAAAAAAAAAAATCATGCAAGTTTTAAAGGATTGTTTTGCCTTTTTCTTAATATATAAAATCATAAAAAAACAATATGAAATGAATGATTGGCATTTCAAGAGCTTTCTAGTAGTTTTTAATCTGTGCTAGATCAAAAAATGAACTAAACTCATAAAGGCCTGTTTCATTGTATCCATTTTTTCTTTAATTTTAACTACACTTTATTTGAGTGGACACTTTTTACAAAAGCTTGCATCTTACTAAATTAAGGTTGGCTGGCTTATCGATTATTTATTCCGTAGATTTGCCATATGAAACCTACCAGAAAAAAAAATCACTAACATATAAATTCACCACCCAACAATAAGGCTATAATACACTTTTTCTTACAATTAATCTAATTTTTAATTTTGATTTATATTTTAAAAAATGACTGTATTTGATGCTCAATCCGAGCTTGCTGCTCAAGGTTTAAGACAAACTATTTTGAGACGTTTGACAGAAATGAAGGTCGACATTGAGCCTGGAGAAGAAATTATTCTTAAAGAAAATCCTCGTCGTTTCTGTCTTTTTCCTATCAAGTATCATGAAATTTGGGAGTTTTATAAGAAGGCTGAAGCTTCTTTTTGGACAGCAGAAGAGGTTGATTTATCTAAAGATATTATAGATTGGGAAGAAAAGTTAAACAAGGATGAGCGTCATTTTATCGGTCGGGTATTAGCTTTCTTTGCAACCTCTGATGGCATTGTCAACGAAAATTTAGTAGCCAACTTTTGTGATGAAGTAAAGATTGGTGAGGCTAAATGCTTTTATGGATTTCAAATCATGATTGAAAATATTCATTCTGAAATGTATTCTCTTTTAATTGATACTTATATCAAGGATCCTGTTGAAAAGGAGTTTTTGTTTAATGCTATCGAGACTATCCCTCAAATCAAAACTAAAGCTGATTGGGCTTTCAAGTGGATTGCTAATGAATCCAAGCAACCTTTTGCTGTTCGAATTTGTGCTTTTGCTATTATTGAGGGTGTCTTTTTTTCTGGTTCATTTGCTTCCATCTTTTGGCTTAAAAAGCGTGGTTTGATGCCTGGTTTGACTCTTTCTAATGAATTTATTACTCGTGATGAAGGTCTTCATGCTGATTTTGGTTGTCTTTTGTTCCACCACATAATTAACCAACCTTCTCATGAAACTGTTCTTCAAATTTTGACCGAAGCTGTTGCAATTGAACAAAGTTTTTTTAGAGAAGCATTGCCAGTAAGATTAATTGGTATGAACGAAGATCTAATGTGTCAATATGTCGAATTTGTTGCTGATCGTTTGATGATCTCCCTCGGTTTTCCCAAGCATTACAATGTATCCAATCCTTTTGATTTTATGGACTTGATTTCTCTTCAAGGCAAAACTAATTTCTTTGAAAAGCGTGTTTCTGATTATCAACGTGCTGGTGTTATGAATACAAAAGAAGATCGTAGTTTTACTCTTGATGCTGATTTTTAAGCTTCGATTTTATATTATTCTAAATTATTCACTTAATCCACTTAATCCGCTTAACCATTATTATTTAATTTCGTATTTATATTTGTTAATAAACCACTTTTTTATTCATGTATTACAGTATTTATCGTTTGAAATGTGTTTGCGTAGCATAAATGCCTTGCAATTTGTACAACATGAACTGCGTAAAATGTAAAAATCAGGCAATGCATCGTCGTCATTAGCTTCGGATACGATGATCGAGATTCATCATGATCGTACAACTTTTTTATGTAAAAGAAAGGCATTTACTTGCTATGTTTAATCAGCATTGTCAAATATCAAGTGCGATTCTCCCTTTACTATTCAAATAAAAAAAGTCAGATAGCTTTAAATTTGAAACGATAATCAATGATTGTTCAGTTTGTCATCAGTTGATAAGTCACTAAACGGTTTCGCATTCATATTAAATTTTTTTTTTCAAGCTTTGATAGTATATAAAAATTGATGAGAAACCTTAAATTAGGCTACCGATTTAGTTTTCCAGATAAATATAGAACAGCTACATATTATTGAAGATATGCTTCCATTTTAAAATATTCACAATAACGAAAGCAAGTATACCATATAGAGAGAATAGTATGAATATTATGCTTCTGAATGAATGTTTATAGTACTACGGTATTAAATGCAAAATGTTAATATATAATAACCTTCTTTTTTGTAAATGAACTTTGGTTGTCATGGCAACCAAACGGTGAACTCAAATACAGTAGCTATGTCAGTACTAATCTACGAGCGGCGATAAAGCCAGCTATTTGTATTGTGAACAAAAGTCTATTTATTTTTGCAAAATACTCTAAAAGAGGAGTACTTAAATGGCATGACAATTCGAAACAACCATGAATCTAACCTCCTTCTTAAATATGCGGATTCCGGTTTTGTGGAAAAAAACATATAAAAAGGACAGCAAAATGATTATCAGATTATGTTATTAATATCACAACATTTTCTTTCTAATCTATCAATAAAATGACTGTATTCGATGCTCAATCTGAGCTTGCCGCCCAAGGTTTAAGAAACACTATATTGAAGCGTTTAGCAGAGATGAAGGTTGACTTGGGGCCTGGAGAGGAGATTATTTTAAAAGAAAATAGTAGACGTTTCTGTCTTTTCCCTATCAAGTATCACGAGGTAAATATTTTTATCGGTTGTATGGGGTTTTCGATTTGTGTAATAATGTGTATATCCTATGATTTTAGATTTGGGAATTTTATAAGAAGGCTGAAGCCTCTTTTTGGACCGCTGAGGAGGTTGATTTGTCAAAAGATTTGATCGATTGGGAGGAAAAATTGAATGATGATGAGCGTTTCTTTATCTCTCGTGTATTAGCTTTCTTTGCCACCTCTGACGGTATTGTTAATGAGAATTTGGTAAAGAATTTTTGTGATGAAGTCAAGGTAGCAGAGGCCAAGTGTTTCTATGGTTTCCAAATTATGATTGAAAATATTCATTCTGAAATGTATTCTCTTTTAATTGATACTTACATCAAGGATCCTGTTGAAAAGGAGTTTTTGTTTAATGCTATTGAAACCATTCCTGTTATCAAAGAGAAGGCTAACTGGGCTTTCAAGTGGATTTCTAATGAATCTAACCAACCTTTTGGAGTTCGTATCGTCGCTTTTGCTGCCGTTGAGGGTATTTTCTTTTCTGGTTCATTTGCTTCCATCTTTTGGCTTAAAAAGCGTGGTTTGATGCCTGGTTTGACTCTTTCTAATGAATTTATTACTCGTGATGAAGGTCTTCATGCTGATTTTGGTTGTCTTTTGTTCCATCATTTAATTGATCAACCTTCTCATGAAACTGTTCTTCAAATTATCACTGAAGCTGTTGAGATTGAGGAGTCTTACTTTAATGATTCCCTTCCCGTTCGTTTAATTGGTATGAATGACAAGTTAATGTGTCAATATGTTAGATTTGTTGCAGATCGTCTTTTGGTATCACTTGGCTTTCCCAAGCATTACAATGTTTCCAACCCCTTTGACTTTATGGAATTAATTTCTCTTCAAGGAAAGACCAATTTCTTTGAGAAGCGTGTCTCTGATTATCAACGTGCTGGTGTCATGTCTAGTAAGGAAAGTCGCAGCTTCTCTTTGGATGCTGATTTCTAAATTTTTTGTTCTTTTTTTTACCCTCTCTTCATTTCATCCCTATTCTCTAATGCGTTGTAACAAAATAAAATAAAAGGTGTAATCTTTCTCTTCTGTGCAATTTATGATTTAGTTTTTTATGACTATATATTTGAAGAACGCTATAATCATGGTAAAAATGGCTTAGTAAATTACTTCACAGCATTATTGATGTGACAATGCGTAAAAATCCTCTTTTACCTTATTACAGCTTCTCCACCCTCTCCCCGAAAAAAGTACGCTCTACTTCCACAAGTTAATCAACAAATCAGTGGATGCTAAATTTATGGTTATGGATGCAGCTACAACTATAGTATATTTTAATGAAAAACTTTATCCGATTTAGATTAATGTTTATTGAATTAATAGAAGCAATTTTCCACTTGGTTTATTCCTTAGGCTGGCAAAGATAGTTTTTTCGTTGTGAATTTAAATATATGATTTTTCAAAAGCAACTGTTATCTAATGGCAATTAAGTGAGCAATTTATAAATTTACTGTGTATTTTGAATATTAGTTTCAAAACTCCATTTCGGACCACACGTTATTTTTATTGATTTTGAACAGGTATTTGAAACAGCTTTCTCAAAAATGCAAAGAGTGAACTGCAAACGATTTAGAATAAATGGTAATAGTGCAAAAGAAAAATTTATATTTAATTAATAAAAGGAATTTGCTTATATTCAATCACATTAAAGCACTGAAGAGAATTTTTATTTAATGTCGATGATTTGTCCTACTTATTATATATAAATCCTGTATTATTACAATCACTATGGCCACCTGAATGCTCTCAGAGCACACGGATGTGCCCAAATAAGATCGTCAATAGGCTCATGAGGTCATCTATGCGTTCATATGAGAGAATCTCAAACATTGATTGAAAATTCAATTAATGGAAAGTTAGAAAATAGTATTTTCAAATATAAATTCCTTTTGCTTGGTTAATTACAAGCATTTTTGGTATGAAGTATCATCATTATGTATGTCAAATATTTCGAAAGATATGCGTATCCAAAGTTTCCAAATTTTTGAAGTTTCAAATTTGATGTGGCCACAAGTACATCAATGTTCTTTAAAAGAGGCATTTGATTGTACTTTACTTAATTTTGGTGTTAAAATATTCCGCTATACACTATGATCTATCAGAATTAGGAATTACCGAATTGCCAGTTTAGAGTATTTGTCAAACCATGATGTTTGACATGCAAATCATACAATGCTACATTCCATGCGGTTATCATCATGCTACTATGGGACTATAGAAGCATGATTCTATTATATTCACACAATATCCATATGTTTATTCTAATTATACTATTATTCACATTTAATCCACTCATCTAATTAGTATATAAACCCTCTCTATAAGCTCATAATAAAACGGTACTTTTTACGTTGAATTTATTTTTAAACTAGTCTCAATAAATCACACTATTATAATTTCTTGGTGAATATACCTGCAAATCGAACCAAAAACTGAATACAGAAAAATTGTTTATATTATCATATTATCATGTACATTATATATATTAATACAACGGCCAAAGTTTTCTGCTTGTTGGGAGAATAAATAGCACATGCGTGCTTATATTGTTGGCATAAAATTTCTTAGCAGGTATACTGTATGGTTAAATGTTTCTCAATCTATCTATATTTTTCTATTAAGACTTTAAGAGGAACGCAGCAAATATATATCTAACGAAATACGATTTGAAATAAAAAAAAATATGTTAAAAGAATATCCATAAACTTAATTTAGTATGGTAAATTTATATAAACTAGAATAAACTTTAACGTTGCATACAGCTAAAACTTACTAATGTGAAGATTCACTACTAAACAAAAAGAACCCGCAAAGTAGCCGTTAACATACTACCAGCATTGCAACCAAAAGTTGCTACTTAGTACAAAAGAATTTTATTATCCTGTTTGAAATAAAAAAATAATAATGCATGGTGCAGTGGAATTACATACTAAAAGCTTGATAATCATAAAATAACTTAATTTACAAGTATCACTCACAGAGTTCATGCTACTTGAAATATTAAAGTGCAGCAATAATAAAGAGATATTCAAAGTGAACACAATAACAAACGCATGCGAAAATACAAAATACTTTTGAACCAATACATGTCATGTGAGCGATAGTACCCTTGATCACAGTGCAATCGATTACACAAATGACATATATACCAAGAAGTATTTTACCTAATTCAATAAATAAAATATCAAAGATATTAGGTTTAATCAACTATTCCCCTGTGTCATAGTTACACTACCAATGAATAAGATTTCAAGCACACTTTAGAATTCACACCTTAAAATCAAGGTTACCTAAATAGATATAGCCAATAGCTCCCAAAAGGCCCACATTGTCGCACTTGACATATAACCCTTTATGGTCGATGCTTCGCATGATTTATCCTTTCAATATAATAATAGTAACAACAACTCAAAATTAGAAGATTACTTCATTCAAGTCTGATGGTATACAAGTTCTCTAAATCACTATAAATACCCTCATACTTTTTCAATTATATTTAATCTTCAGAAATCTTTTGTAATAAAACTTTAGCTGATTATAATTGTATATCTACCGCTTTTATTTTTATATTTTTTTTATTTTAGTAAACAACTTCGTTATTTACTGCACATGGGAAATTTGTAGTTATATTGTAGTAATGTTGGCGTCCACGGTTTGTTATGATAATTTGGAAGATGATGCACCTTTGGATTTGTAATCCCTATTGGGAATAGGAGAACTAATTGACTTATGACAACACTCTTAGTGTGTTTCTTATAAATGACCCTAGAGTGAGGGATATATTTGATAAATATCAGGTATATGCATTATGCAGGAAACAAATATATCCTATGTTATGATAGTAAATACTGATCTAATGAATAGTTGTAATACATAGAATTTGTATATAAATAAGACAAATTATTGATATTAAATAAAGATTCTCTTCAGTTTTTGTCTGTGATTTAATTTAACCAGTTCCTTTATTAAATTATACATTTTTTCTTGCAACAATATCTATCTTAAATCTTGTGGCAATAAATTCAAATCGTCAGAAATCTTTTGTAATAAAACTTTAGCTGATTATAGTTGTATTTCTACCGCTTTTATTTTTATATTTTTTTTTTAGTAAGCAACTTCGTTATTTACTGCACCGAGATTTATAACAAGAATATAAAATAATTTCTTCTCAATTTAACAAATATTTTGAGACTACTATAAAAAATGTCAAAAAAGGAAAACAAAAAAAAAAAGTAACCTAAATTTTTTCATACTTAAACATGTTATAAAGCTCTTCAAAGCAAGTAAGCAAGTAAGTTATATTATTGGAAAGTATTAATATTATCCAATTTTGTATAGAGATATGAAGGTTCAAAGTTTTTAGTTTTAGCAGTGAAATAGTGAAATACATGTAAAAATCTGAAACATTAACATAGAAAAAGTTGTGCCAACTGCAAAAAATAGGATATTTCTGGATACTTGTTTTGAATTAAGGTTCACCATCTCAGGCACATTGGCATATAATTTTATTTTAATGTTAATTGGTGATAAAAGAAGTAGGGCAAGGATGGAAAAGATGGGTCCAGTTTTTAAGAAAAAAGCAGCAAATTCGCTTATTTTCGCTGAGTTTGAGTTACGTACAACTTTTGCGTATTAGACATAGGTAACATAACATGCTATTCGTTTTCAAGTAACTAAATAACTGTGTCAATTGATCGACTAGTGCCTGCCTATAGGATGCCTCGTTGAATTGATTTAAACCCAAATAGCAAATTTCAAATTTCAAAAGTCAAAAATGATTTATTATGGTCAAAATGAGAAATTCTGGAGAGGGGCGTTTTTTCTGCTATTATCACTGATCAGTCAGAGAATTGCTTATTTTATAGTTATTGTTCAATGTCAAATACACTTTCAATTTTATCTATTAGAAAAAACCATGTTTTTGACAAAGACTTCACATTTGTGATGAACACGACTTAGGTGTTAACATACAAACGATGATATATTGTAGCTGCTTTGGTATTAAGTTTGCTGCCGGCGAGAAGGACCCGCTCAAAAATCCTAGATATAGTAGCTCCTATGTCATATACCAAAATCTTATGTAAAGATTCCGATCCTTTCATACAATAGTTTCCATGGTTTGAAGTAATTGCTTAGATAAAGTAATCCTTGTTTCAAATCGAAAATGAAAATGCGATATTGACTCATTCCAATATTCTAAATAAAGGAATTCTTAAACCTATTACGTTGAAATTAAGCAGGTTTTACATGTAGTGTATTCGATTTCATGATTTATTATATTTACACTTGTTATAGATTGAAAAAAAAGGAATTACATATAAAAAAAATATTATCAATTATTTCTATAAGGGGAGAATAGAGGAGGGAGGAGGAGATTGATTAAAAGAGAGGGGATAACTAAAAAACTAATTTACAATGAGGCAAAATATGCGAGTCAATTTACTTCTTTCTGAAGCCATCGACAATATCTTCAATAGCTCTGTTCTTGGTTTCAGGCAAGAAGAAGAAAGTGACAATAGCAGAAATGAGACAGATAATAGCAAAGATAAGAAAAGACCAACCTTGGATGGCAGCGAAAATGACAGGGAAGACTTGACCAATTAAGAAATTCATAGCCCAGTTCATAGCAGTAGCGACAGCACCGACAGAAGAACTAGCATAGATAGGTGTCATTTCAGAAGTAATCATCCAAGGGACTGGTCCAATACCAATAGCGAAGGAAGCAACATAAACAAAGACGGAAGCGACAAGGAGATTAGGAATTTGGTATCTGTAACCAACAACCAAAAGAACAGAGAAGATAAATGTACCCATTTCAGAAAGAATCAATAATAAACGACGACCAGAACGATCAATAAAAGCCATGGCAACGATAGACATACCAAAGTTAACAACAGTAGTGTAAATGGCCATATATTGAGCATTTTGCTTACTAACAGCTTGTTCAAAGATAGAAGTAGAGTAGTACATGACAGCGTTCATACCGGAAAGTTGTTGAATAGTGTGATGGAAAAGGACAATCAAAGTAATCTTACGAATAACAGGATCTCTAAAGATTTCAATGATACTCATAGGGGGACGTTGTTCGTCACTGTCATCGTTTTCAATATCACCATTACCACTGACACCAGCAGCATTATATTCTTCCTTATTGCTACCCTCATTGTGATCAAGAGAGTTGTTATCAGTGTTATCAAAGCCTTCATCAAGAGAGTTGTTTACATTCTTAACAGTCTTTTCATGAGAATTTTCCTTCAAAAGTCGAACTGCCTTCTTTTTACCGACTTGACCAGCAACGATATCAAAGAATTCTTCAGATACATCAGCGGAACCACGAAGCTTTTGAAGAGAGATGAGAGCATCTTCAATGCGACCAACAGAAATCAAATAACGAGGAGATTCAACGCAAGTACCCATCATGAAAATTTGAAAAATGGAAGGAATAGCAACAATAGCATAATTAAGACGCCAAAGTGGAACATTTGATGTAGGTAAGCCAATGACTGAAGACAAGAGAATACCTGTTACGACGAAAAACCTAAAAATTAAAAACGCATGAGAAAAAATGTTTCAGATGATGAAAATCGTAGATCCATGCACTTACTGGTTAAAGAAACCGAGCAAACCTCTACCTTTACGAGTAGAAATCTCACCTAGGTAAGTAGGAATGACAAGAGAACCAAGACCACAAGATAAACCACAAAGAATACGACCAATAATAAACATGGCAGTATGAACAGAACAACCGATCAAAATAGCACCAGAAATGAAACCAGCATTGTTAACGATAATTGTTAATCTACGACCTAATCTAGTTTGAATAGCACCACCAACAGCACTACCAATCAAACCACCAACACAGAAAGAAGATACAGCGAAACCCCTAAAGATTTAAAATTGATTAGTATAAAATTATATTTTTTAAAAAAAAATTACAATTACCATAAAGCAGTATCCATGGGCAAACAATCAGGAAAAGCAGGATTTACAGTATGAGCATTTCCGGTGGGACAGTTATGGGTTATATCACCGGGAACATTGGGAGAACCAATAGTCCAACCATTAGAGAAAGCACCGATACCTGCGATAATACCACAGTATACCATATACTTTGGTAAATTTAATTCACGAGAATCCATATTTTATGGTAAAAGAAAAAAAAAATATAAAGAAAAAAGTGTTAAAATGAGATCGAGATGATGAAAAAGAATCCTTATTTATACATTTGCATCTATTTCAATGAAACACCGCCTCATGGTGGTTGGTAACCATAACGTTTTCGTAAAAAAAAAAAAAAAAAAAAAAAAAAAAAAAAATTAATGAGACATACTGGTCTATTAGTTTGTTTCATTTCGAAAAGTTTTTTTTTCTTAATTTTCTATATATGTTTTTTTTATGAATCCACAGCTACTTTATTTTTCTATACAATATATTGGGGATTGTCATGGATATGTTTCTTTATAATTGCCATTATGATACGCTTCTTAAAATAAACGTCAAAATATTAAACGGATCACAGCATAAGCTTTTTGTGCAACTGATCATTTTTTTACCGCATGTTTATGGAATGCTGTAATGGTAATTCTCTGGATCTAAGTAATTTTTTATTTACTAGGCCATATTTAGTAAAATCGACGACTGATTCGTTAACCGAAGCGGGTTTCTTGATATACTTAACCCACATTGATTTCCTTTTATATCATACTTGACGTCAATAAAATCTAAACGGCTGTCATTCTCATCTGTGCCACTAGTGTTTTCTGAGGGAAACATGGGAATTTTTCCACTCCAGTATCTTGCCATAACAATACTTTGACGTTGCATTAATGGCAATGGAACT
>JAEPRC010000010.1:0-155173 GCA_016758945.1 Mucor plumbeus
GTCATTTATAAGGAACACACTAAGAGTGTTGTCATGAGTCACTTAGTTCTCCTATTCCCAATAGGGATTACAAATCCAAAGGTGCATAATTATCTTCTAAATTATCATAACAAACTGTGGACGCAACCCGTAGCTCCAAACATGACTATATAAATAGTATACGATTAGAAGAGATAATGAGATCAATCCAAAAGAAACTAACCAATGTCATATTTTCTCAAGCTGTAATCTGTAGATGAATTCATTTTATGTATTCTTCTTGAAAGAAATAAAAAAGAAGTTCAAGTATTTATATAGGAATTATTTATTATACACTTTGGGGTTACATTTGATATTATATATACCTTACTCTTTTGTCAAATTCCATGAATATATTCGGATCAGTAATACAGCATTGTAATACAGCACAGCCTCTAACGCTACCCTATTTGGACTTTGTAAGACCAGTTGTAATCGTAAGTTGTTAATTATAACTTCTGTTGCGAAACCTTTTTGTGTTTCATTTGGTTGGAACTTAATCATTGTTACAAATAGCGGCAGTCCTTTGATATACTGTAATTTCATGATTGTAAACAATTTCAAGCTTCTTTGGGAAATCTGTATAACATTTACGAGTATTATAGAATAAAAATTCACATATAAGCCCACTAAGCAAACCTCTCAAAGAAACAAAACTAGATTTTTGGAGATTGTTCAAATGCTACTGATAAAATAACAGCGACTGGCATTAAATAACCGTAATAACATGAGCATTTCAAATATAACAACTTTAATATATCACTTGTATCTTGATAAATGTCAAAATATTGTGTATAAGCTCTTGTAAATAGCTATATGCATCAATTGCTGTTGATAATGTCTTATTTTTAGTCCAATAATATATTTAAATATAAATTTGAACCAAATCCGTAAGAGAGAGGGAATGCACTAAAACAGGGATTGTTTTAGCTGTCCTGTGCTGTAGTATTGAACTAACTCTCGTTTTCAAGAGTTGTTTTACATAAACCATCGAAAAAAAAAAAGTTGTTTACAACATACACATATATTCTTGCATTAAGAAGGAAAAACAGTATATCAAAAACAAATAAAACATCTTTAAAGAATTTTCTAGCAAGAAAAAAGTAATGCATTATATTATAAAAGCAATAAATAGCTTCAAAAGTATTTGATAGTGCTATTGCGAGGGGGGGGGGGGGTTCAAGTAGCTGAAAACATAGTATGAAGAGTTATAATGCTCTTTCCACTTAAAAATTGCACTTTCAGCTTAATTCGATGCTTGAAAAACGCTTCATCACACCAACAAAGGCATATACTTTCTACAGTCAGTAGGAGATAAAAATAGCATATGAATGTGCGTTTATGTTCACACTACTTTACTGAAACGTTGAATAGTATTTCGTAATGTAAGTCTTGCTGAAATCCCTGATTTTTACCTCAAAATAAATAAACTTTGTATGAATTTATCAAAAAAAAAAAAAAAATCGATCGTATAAGCTTATCACTTGCTTTTCAAAGTCGAATTTTATTGAATTTAAATAAGCTTATTTGTAATGGTTTTCGTAGAATATATTCACAGTTGAATACGGTATAATAACTCAAATAAACAAAATTACTGTAGAAAACCTAAATTTATCGTTTGCCAAATTAGAGGCTTTAGAAACCTACTCATTTCTTAATGCAAAAGTTACACTAAAAATTATGCAGAGACAGTTGTAGTATTCGTAAGTTTAAACTTATATTACATTTTATCTGTAAAAGAATCCGAATTTGCAAAAACCAAAAAATTGAAATATAAAAAGATATAAATGAAATCAACAAAAAAGGAGGATGAATATAGAGAAATATAGAAAAGAAATGGTTCATACATTGCTATTGATTTAAAATGAATACTCTTGTTTATCTTGTTAAAAAAAAAACTGCCTCTGTATCTACAGCGACACTATCACCAGCAAAAGAAAAAGCAAAGAATTAAGAAGACAAAAGTTTCTCGATTAAGCTAGTTCAAATGAACGAAGATTTATTAATCAAGGTCAAAGAGGTAACACCATTGCATTTGTTGGTGATAGAGGATACTCAGTTGGTTCACGTATCAAAGGGTTTAAAAAGTACGGTGGCAAATGGAAACCTCAAAACCACTCAAGGTACATCTCAACAATTATTACCAATGAGTATAATACATCACAAACTTGTATTTATTGTTTTCACAAAACTACTCATCCTGTACATACAGTTGATAATACATTAAAAACCAATAATAGAATATCTGCTTGCTCAAATCCAGCGTGCGCCGTAGTCAAATCAGGCTCCTCCCACAAAGGGAGAGATGCCATATCTTCTCTTGCAATTGGCTTATAAGAAGGCTTATCGTGCCTTGCACTTGGCGTTTCCTTTCTTCCGTTCAATCCTAGCATCGGTCACCATCACACCGACTTTACCAATATCGCCACTAGCTTCTTCACAAGAAGCGTAGCACGGCTGAAGCTCGATAAACTTAATGCTTAAGGTATACTGACTTATAAATTATTTTTATTTTAACATATAATAACCCTGCTGCTTTAACTCTTTTATTTTACCTTCTCTTCTTGGTATGTATTTTCATCCTTTTTATTGAGCAAGTTTCATTAACTTTTCTTTTTTTGGAAAAACAAAGGCTATTTACCCTCTCAGTATTTAAATATAGGCTCAATATTGTATCCCAACAAGTTTGGCTTCCGAACTGTACAAAATGCCGATCAGGTCTTTAAATGGATCACTAAGCATATGAATATTCGATGAAGTTTGCCTGATTGGCGAAAATCCATTTGCATCATATGAATTAAATATAAAACATGACATATAAAAAGTGTAGTTAAAACGTTAAGCCATCGGCATAAACTCCGTATGTAAAATGATGTGTATATTACAAATGATATCATTTTTCTTGTCCAACAATGCACGCAATAATGAGAACTACGCCAATGTGTATCGTATGCATTCATGATAAACTAAATGTATTTTGCCAAGATAAATACTGAGCAAACTTTGGAAATCTCAGTCATTAATGGCTCAAGTTATTCGGTAATTTTCACCTATTTTCACCGAGAAAATGGCACTCCGTTATTCTCAACAAAAATAGGTACATACAAGAGATACTGTAATAATTTCATATAACAATAAAATGCAAAAATGAAAAATCCCTCCTTTTATATATAATTTTTGAAAATCAATATAAAAATAGCCAAGATTGACTATTTGTTTGTCATACAATGCACTCGCTTTTATCAAATACGGCATTTTAAATCCTAAAATTTGTAAACGCTGTACAAAGATAGGACTCCATGCACACAATTTAATAATATATATATATATATAATATATATGTACGTAATTGTTCATAATGTGCTGCACCACATTATGGAAAAGCGTGAGGTCGCCTGGTTTTCTTTAAAAGGTAAAAGCCAGTAAAAACGATGAAAACAAAGAGTAAAAAAAAAACACATTGAATTTAAACCCACACATGTTATCCTATTTTTATATAACAAAAAAAAAAAAAATACTTGAATTGATGGAATCATAAGAAACCATTTCATAAAAAATATATAGTAAACATGGCAAAAGGATTATGAAGTGAAAAAAATGATGTTCAAATACCTTATTTAGGGATATTTTTCATTTTTTTTTTTTTTTTTTTTTTTTTCAGTTTTTAGTTTTACCTCGGCTCTATAAAAAAACGATATAAAGACCCCCATTTTCCTTGAAGCTTCTCTTCTTTTTTTTTTTCTTTTCTTTTTCTTCTTTTTATATAAATATATATATATATATATATATATTAAAAATAACGATATGCCTGATTTTAAATTATTCAAGAAAAAGAGCAAAACACCACCTGGTACACAGAAAGAGCCAGAGATGGTTTATAGCATGACTCCTAGACATGGTCATGCTCAAGATGTATTTGATGAGAACAATATCCGTCAAGTTGCGGGTTGTTTGCCCATTGACCCAATCCATAAGAGATTCTTATTAGTAACTTCATCAAGTAACCCTGGTGTATGGGTTATTGTAAGTTTTTTTTTTATTCAAACCAATGTAAACACATATTGATTGTTTTTATATATTATTAGCCTAAAGGTGGTTGGGAAAAAGATGAAACACAAAAGCAAGCTGCTATGAGAGAAACATGGGAGGAAGCAGGTGTTAAAGGCGTCATTACAAGACACATTGGTGTATTTGCAGAGAAAGCAAAGACTGGTGTTAAAGCACACCATTGGATTTATGAAATGGAAATTAAAGAAGTAACTAAAAAGTTTCCTGAACAAAAGAAAAGAGAACGTCGTTGGGTAAGTGTTGTGTGTGTATGTGTGTGTGTTTGTGTATCAGTTTACTCATTCAAATTAGTTTACATATGATGAAGCTGTGCTTGTAGTAAAAGCAAATTATATTCATGATGCACTCAGTATGTCAAGTTTAAGCCCTCTTGTTCATCCAAATCCAGAATCTTTGCAGACTGACAAAAAGAAAAAGGATAAAAAGGAAAAGAAAAAGAAGAACAAGGAATTGGGTATTGGAGAAGATGTAGAAGAGGAGAAGGATGAAGATGACGAGGAGGAGAAAAAGAAGGAGAAAAAGGATAAGAAAAAGAAGAAGGATAAAAAGAAGAATAATTCAGATGAAGAGGAATCAGCTGAGGAGGAACCTTTGGTTGATGAAAATGGGGTGCCATTGACTGAAGAACAAAAGGACGCTTTAAAGAAGGAAAAGAAAAAGAATAAGAAGAAGAATAAAAAGAAGGGCGAGATTACAGAATTAACGGAAGAAGATCTACTTACTACACCTGCTTATGTGAGTGCAACCCCTTTAGGTAGAGTAGATAATACTCCACCTTTAAAGATTAATACACCTGTAGAAGAAGTTTATAAGCCAATAAATTCCAATCCTAACCATAATGCGCAAATGCCAACGCAATTGCCTTCTCAGCAACAACAACAACAACAGCGCCAACAATTTCCATCTGTTTCTCAACGTCCACAGCCTCAACAGTTCCCTATTGCACCATACCAACATCAACAGCAACAACAGTACCCTCAACATCATCAACAGCAACAACAGTATCCTCAACATCATCAACAGCAACAACAGTATCCTCAACATCATCAACAGCAACAACAGTATCCTCAAAATCATCAACAGCAACAACAACATTATCCACAACAACACCAACAGCAATATCCTTCTGCTAGGCCACCACAACATCAATTCCCTCCAAATGGACAACGTCCACAGCAACAGCAATTTCCTTCAAATGGTCAACGTGTTCCTCAGCAACAACAACATCAACATCCTATTGCTGCTCAACATCAACAACAATTACCTCGTTCTCAACACCCACCATTACATTCTGATTATCAGCGTGTACCTGCTACAAATTCTAATAAACCATAAACATTATAATTTTTGTTTATCCCTTTAAAATAAAATCTATTTGCCTTTTCTTTTTTTTTTCCAACATTTGGCCAAATCATGTTTCGAAAATTAAGCCATGTATAAATTTTTTGAGCACTTTATCAAATTAAACATACAGCTAATAGATTACCAAAGTAATTCTTGACATGTGTTGCGTTTAATATTAATTTTTGTATTTGAAAAAAGTGTTATGAGTTCATGTTTTGATGGAATTTTGGAAGGATTTGATTTTTTTTTTTTTTTTTTTTTGTCAACATTTTAAAAAAAAATCAAATACCGATATCAGATCTTTTCACTTTTAACAATTTTTAACAGACAATTATATTGTTTAAGGTACAAAAAGCGTGCTAAACTTATTTATAGAAGTGCTTGGTATGCTATCCTATTTTTTTCTTGTCGAATTGAACAAAAGTTTGAAAGGATATTGTATTTTTTCATGTATCACGTGAAGAAAAAAAAAGGGTTGCTTGAAAAATCAAAAAAGCGGAGGAAATGATCCTCATAAGCCATTTTGATATAAAAACTATTACTATTGCAAAGCTATATAGTCCCTTTTCTTTCTTTATAAACATATTTCATTCTCGGGAGAAAACCAACAAATGGAAAGAGATACTATCAGTCTATATTTAACATTAGAATTAACTAAATCAGCGACTCCAGGAGAGATAAAAAAGGTATAGAAGTGAAAAAATAGGAAGGATTTGAAACGCTAAATATAATATTTCCTTCTTTTTTTTATATATATATATATAAAAGGCATATAGAAAATTAGCACTTCGTTACCATCCTGATAAAAATCCCAACTGTGAAGATCAAGTATGTAATGGTATACACTCTTTTAAAACATACTTACATTTTTCATCTAGTTTCGCAGTGTCAATCATGCTTACGAGGTATATTGATTATTCAAAAAAGCCAAGCATAAAGTAAACCGAGATTTAACCATAAAAAGTCTAGTATAGATTCTTTCAGATCCTCAAAAAAGACGCATTTATGATCGATATGGCGCAGTTGGACTGAATATGGCGGATACAATGGGAAGTACCATGTTCCTGGATCCAGAAGTTGAAGCAGTTGTCTTGGCATTCTTTTGTTTAGTGTCTATTATAATTGTATCTGTATTGATTTGGCTGATTTTCATCTGTTTAAGGGTAGATTCAACTATACAATGGCCTTGGTCTGTTGTGTTTATTCCGCTTTGGTTGGTCAATGCATTAATTTTATGGGCAACAGTTTATCGAATAAAAAATTACGATCCTGCAAAGAATGAAGAACTCAATGGACAATTTAGTGCACAACAACAACAACAACAACAAGAAGAAGAAGATGATGAAGCAGACGAGCAAGATGGATTATTGGGATCATCACAAAAACATATCTCTAAATTACAGCATCGAATCAATCAATATGTACCATTCGTTCATTGTTGCCTTCTATCGTTATTCCAGATATTCATCGTATTGCGATTAGATCATGTGATAAACTGGAAAATGATTTATGTGTTTTTACCATTTTACTGTTATGAAATAGTAAATACGTTGAGTAATGGTAGAAAAGGATGGCTTTCTCGGAGCATAACTGTAGTACAAATAACAGCAATTCTATTACAATTGACATATGGTAATAATGTATCTTGGGCTGTTGTATTTATACCTATTTACTGTTTGGGTTTATATTACGCTTATAAATTATGGAAACAATATAAAATCTTTGCAAGTTACCCTCAACGACAAGAAGCTCAACAAGGACAAATGTTGGTTATGATAGCATCCTTGGTTTATGGAATTTTATCAGTATTATTTTACACTGTATTAGGGCTGATTATACGTCGTTTAGATGGATCATCGCATATCAAGATGGGATTCATTTTAATTCCTGTGTTTATGATATTGGTAAAAAAAAAAAAAAAAAAAAAAAAAATATGCTTGATTTGATATAATTATATCTAATTATTAATCTTTTTAAACAGGGCGTTGTTTTATGCTGTACTGGTTGTTGCTTTCCATGCATGTTAATTGTATCATCTTTACCAATTGAAGAAGATCAAGAAAATGAACAAGCCTCAAATCAACAGCCACTTGTTCATTCTAGTAGACGAATTACAAATAATTAAAGTTTTGTCCTATTAACCTATAAACACCAAACCTTAGCAACATTACACATATATATATAACCATAATAAAAAAGAAGTTTGAGGCTGGTGTAAAATTGTAAGTTATCCGGCCTCCGATTTTACCATGAATTATAAACTACCGAAAATGTTCTCAAACTTCCATTATCTTATTTTATTTATAGTTGTTGTTTTTGTTCCTGTAATTTCATTCTTTCTTCTTTTATATCTAAAATGTTAAAAGTACTCCAAGATCCTTTTAAAAAACGTCTTGCTTTATCATATCTATGGGATTGGGTTCTTGTAGTTATTATGACTGCAGCATTTTTTGCTATTGACAAAATTACACCATTTCATAGAATGTTCTCTCTTGAAGATAAAACAATTATGTTTCCATATGCCGAAAAAGAATCTGTGCCTGTGTGGTTATTATTAGTATGTTATAGTTTTTTAATCATTTGTATAAACGATGATTTTAATGTTTATATAGATTATTTGCTTTGTTGCGCCTATTATTGTCATTGCCGGCATCTCTCTCAGTGGTTATGGTTATAAGAGAAGTATTCATGATTTTCATAGTGGCGTATTAGGTATATAACGCTTTTCTCCTTTCTTTTTAAATATATGAATACGCTCCTTATTTAATTAACTTACATTATGTTTATTAGGCCTTTGCTTAGGTTTGGCCATGACAATTATGTTGACAGATGTGATTAAGGTATGCTACATATATATATATATACATACATACATACATATATATATTAAAATTGATTCTAATATTTATTAGGTCACTGCTGGTAGACCAAGACCAGATATGCTTTCTCGTTGTCAGCCTCCAGCAGATGCCGTCGATCCTAGATTCGGATTAACAAGCGTGGACATTTGTACAACCGATATTTATTCTCATACTATGATTGATGGATTCAAAAGTTTTCCTAGTGGACATTCATCCTGTAATAAGCATATGAATTTGCGTGTGATACATTGCTAACATGGTTCTAATTTTAGTTTCATTTGCTGGCTTGGGTTACTTGGCATTTTATATTGCTGGTAAAGTCAAGATGTTTGATGAAAAGGGAGTAAGTTAATATACAATTTATAAAAATAAACTCTAAATCTAATCAAATATATAGCACACATATAAAGGTTTTTTATTCGCATTTCCTATCATTGGAGCATTATTAGTAGCAATTTCTCGCACAGAAGACTATCGCCATCATTGGCAAGATGTTACTATCGGTTCCTTATTAGGTACATTTTGTGCATATTTTGCATATAGACAATACTATCCAGGACTCTCACAAGATTCCTGCAGAGACCCCTTTTTAACTCGTGTCGCTTACTGTAAACGAGGATATGATATGGAATCAGGCATGGCGATTGGTGCTGATTCCACTATTGCATTATTAAATTCACAACAACAACAACATCAGCAACCCGGCATGCCTAAAAACTTAGGTAAATATCAACAGGATGATTTTAATAGTGAAGGATCAGGACATTCAGATTATAATAATCATCAGCATATTCCGCTTGATTATTCAGCCGAAAATTTAATGTTAAATCAAACAGACTCAAATAATAGTACATCCCCATTAAATAATAATTCAAGAAGAAATCAATAAATTTTATTATAACAGTAAATCATCCCACTCTTTCATTAATTCTATTCTTTCAGTCGAGAGAGGACCAAGTGCAAAAATACATGTGAAAGTTAAAAAGAATCCAAACCAAAAGGACGATCCTTGAATTGATGCCACCAAATGGTCTAATAAATGTTGTTGTATTACATCAAGAGTTTTTAAAAAGAGCATTTTTATTGTTATGTTATGTTTTTTTTTACCGTAAATTCGGTATTTTTATATAATATTTTTTATCCAAAAATAAGGAGGAAGTAGCAATAATGATGATTTGATCCAAAACAATGTCTTGCTTAGTGATCTTATTTGTACAACCTCAACTCCGAATACTGCTGACAGAATGGTATATGCGGACACTCATCTGTATAAAAGTTGGTAAAGCTATTTTCTATTTTATTAATTTCGTTCTTTTTCTATTATAAAATATAACATGGCTGCTACAGATTACAATCAAAGAAAGTACGATTTAGGTAAAATAATATTGTCTCTCCTTTATAGTAGATCACTGGATATTAAATGATGCTATCTCTCTATTAGTGGTCTTTGGTGCAAGTGGTTTTACTGGCGCATTGACTTGCGAATATTTAGCAGAGATTAAAGACAAAGTAAAAAAAAAAAAAAAAAAAAAAAAAAATCAACTAGATTTGTTGATAAATATCAATATTTATATTTAACCACTCCTTTTAGGACCTTTCATGGGCCATTGCTGGTCGTAGTTTGGCCAAACTTGAAAAAGTAAGAGACCGTCTAACTGAGTTGGATTCTACATTAAAGGTATATACTCATAAATAACGATAAAGAAATTGACGACTAATTGATATTATAGGATATCAATATTCTTATCGCTGATTCTAGTCAACCTGATAGTTTGGATCAAGTTTTATCACAAACAAAGGTTATCATTTCAACTGTTGGACCTTTTACAAAATATGGTACACCACTTGTAGAAGCCTGTATTCGTCAAAAAACTCATTACGTTGATATTACCGGCGAATATGCATGGATTAAGAATATTATTACATCATTAGATGCCAAAGCTAAGGAAAACAATGTTATGATTGTACCTACATGTGGGTTTGATTCTGTACCTAGTGATTTAGGTGTTTATATGCTTTCAGAATATGTTCACAACAAGCATAACCTTGATTTAGCTACTGTCAAAATGTCATTAACCAAAGTAGTTGGTGCCGTTTCTGGTGGGACTATCCAGTCTGGCACTGAAGCCATGACTGACCCTTCATTAAATCGTCAACAACAAATGGATCCTTATTTATTAGCCACTCGTCGTGGTGTCGATAAAGCTTCATTACCCACAATAAAACGTGATTATGATTTTGGTAACAAATGGCAATCATTTTTTATAATGTCTGTTGTCAATGAAAAGGTTGTTAGACGTAGTTGGTCTATTTGGGCTGATCGTGGTAAAAGTTATGGTAATTTGTTTAGTTACAAGGAACATGTTTCTACATCATTCTTGCATGCTTTTCTAATTACTTCTTTGTTGTACACTGTGCTTCCTATCTTTGGTTTGTTACTCAAGGTACCTTTCTTGCGTGAAAAGATTACAAAAGCACTGCCAGGTTCTGGCGATGGTCCTGATGCTGAGACTAGAGCAAAGGGTTGTTTTGATATCGAATTTGTTGGTACTGCTGAAAGTGAACCTTATGAAGACCCTGTTCGTGTTCGAGGCATTGTTAAAGGTAATAAAAAAAAAGTTTTTTTTTGACATCAATTACTAAATTTATGACATTATTTTCAGGCTTTAGAGATCCAGGTTATGGTGATACTTGTCGCATGGTTGCTGAATCTGCCTTATGTATTATTAAAAATTTGAATGATTTGCCTGGAAAGGAAGGTGGTATTTTGACCCCTTCTACTGCCTTTGGTAATGTCTTGTTGAATCGTTTGAGACATAACAATGGTATGGTCTTTGAAGTTAATGACATTTAATGATAAAATTTAAACAAATCATATCAATAAAAAGTGTACGTTATTCTTTGTTTCGTATTAAAATGGCAGTTTTTTTTTACATTGTTCTTAGTAGAGAAACAAGATAGAAAAATAACTGTGGATTAAAGATATGTAATAAAGTGTACTTGTATTTTGATTTATATAAATAAAATGTCAATGCAAGAAATAACCTTTTAAAACCGTCAATATCACCATTTTGAGATTCTTCGGGCATATCCACAGCCTTTTTTTAAAAATTGATTTATTTCATGAATTTAAGGTCTAAATGAGTAAAAAAAAAAAAAACCAGAAAGATATAGAACAAGTAATTCGGAACGTATTCAAATATACTTTGAAGCAGTAACTTTTTTTCATGGCAGAAAATAATTCTATAAACATCTACCACAGCTACTTTTTTTTAAAAAATAAATTTTAACATCAATTATATAAGCTGTAAATGTTATTAAATTATAAAACAATCTGCAAATTTAATAGAACTGATTTATAGATATAATTTTATGTATGGATTGCTGCAATTCATGAAGAATCGAGAGAGCTACACATTTTTGTAACATATTTAATCTGATATTTCAGATATTCTCCACCAAAACGAAATTTGACAGGACATTTTTGCGCTATTCTGCTCGAAATCGCCAATCTAACAAAAAACATACATATATATGCATATATATTAATAAAGGGTGCCATACAATGCAGTTCTTCTCTCTTTATGGCTAATTTCTATCAAGTAAATTGAGAATTGGTATAGCTGTACACTGTAAAATAATGATATTGTATAGCCGATATCTCGAGATAGACGGGGTTTAATGCCCTAGTTACTAAGCTCAAATACGCTCTTTTGATCACTTTAATATATCTGGCTAAAAAAAACGACCACAACTTTTCATGAAAATTCTAGCCCTTTTCCCTTATGATACCTCGATCAAAATCGTTGTTTTCAAAGAATTGCCTTTTTCTCAACGAAAAATTGTGCAATTTTTACAAGTAGATATTCAAGCTGTAGCTATTTATGAGGCCGATGGTCATCAATTATAAAATCTGTGTTACCATAATAAAAAGTTCAAAATTTATCGGAAAAACGTGTTTTTAAATTTTTGAAGCTGAGTCATTTTTTTTTACTGTAAAGTTTGTAAACAAATGACACCATTGAATAAAGGGACAAAATATGCATCGAAAACCTTATTCACGTAAAGCTAAATTTCTACAACTTCTTGCGCTTAATTTGCAAAATAATTTTTTTTTAGAAAATTTTTGAACATTTGAGAGTTCCAGGATCCTAAATGTCGTTAGCTATTTCAAGCCCAGACGCACATTTTGATTTTGTGTTTTAGCTTGGTAGATATTGCTTTGTAGATGCAAAAATAGCAAGGGCAAAAAATGTGGGTATGTGCAGTATAATGTATAACTACAGATTTTGTCAGAAAACAGCTGTATATATCATAAATTAAGTGAAAGAAAATTTTTGAAAGAAAAATTTGGAAAGCTACACCCTGCCAGTAGCAACAGTAATTGTCTTATCATCGTATCAAATACATTAATAACTGTGGTTATCATACAAGTAAATGAGGGGGAATGAAAAATATATTATAATAAAAAAACTAAAATCTATTGCTTCAAGTTAATATCCTTTGCGATAAGTTGAGCAGCAATGGGATGATAAAAGTGCTTGTGTTTCAAGAAAGTTTGTTGAGCTAAATCAGCACCATTCTTGGCAGTGTAAAGATAACGGTAAAGAGGACGGACAAACTTCATACGGCCTTGTTCAGTGATGAATTCAACAATACTGGGATAAATCTTTTCATAACTAGCCATAACACAGAGTTGTTCCCAACGGAAACGAACATCGGCATTGCGGATAGGGCTCATTTCATAAAGCTCATCCATCTTGATGAGCAAATTGTGGGGTAATGATTCGCAATCAGTCAAACGTTCCAAGAAAACAACTGTCAAAATATATTAGTTGAAATGTATTTAAATGTAAAATAAAAGTATACTTACTCTTTTGTGTGGAAGTAAAGTTTTCAATATCCTTGGGAGAGAATTCAGAAAGATCTTCCTTGGTACGAGCATTATCCCAACGAGTGGCGAGGTTATAACAAGCATCAGCAAGACTAGTGTCAAAGTTGGGATCAACAGGAGGCATACCAGCGCCATTAATCCAGAGATCGAAATCAATGGTCTTCAATTTTTCAAGAGTTTCCTTACCATGGTTGACTTCCATATATTCATGAATATGAGCTAACCAATCTTCAGTAGTGATGGACTTGGAGGCAAAACGCTCAACGTGGGCCTTCATGTAAGGTTCGAATACGGCAGGGCCACCAACGGTCTTTTCGATATGGTAGAGTAAATTGAAACCCTTTTCGTAAGGAATAGAACTGAAGTAATCATCAGGGTCAATACCACTACTCAAATCAGGCTTCAAGACAGTAGCAGGAGAATCTTCACCAAATAGCTCAACACTTTCCTTCAATGCCTTCCAACCAATAATGGAACTGAATTGTCTTTCAGGTTCACCATGAAGACGGCCTAATATATATATGTATATATGTGTAAGCGACATATAATTGAATCAATTATTGATACAAACTTACCAACAATTTTACGCTCAATGAAGACGGTCCAACCCTCATTTAACCAGAAATGTTCCCAATTAGATGTAGTAACCAAATTACCCATCCAACTATGAGCAATTTCATGAGCAACAACATCAACAGCACTCTTGTCACCTTAAATTCAATTGCAAATGTATTAGTATGTTTTATCTAAATACAGCAAATAAATTCTAATATCTTACCAGCCAAGAGAGTGGGTGTAACAAAAGTTAAACAGGGATTCTACCATAAAAGTTAGTTCATTGTTCAAATAATTAAAAGCCAAACCGGATCGGACCGGCCACGCCTAATAAAACAGATAAATACAACATACCTCCATACCACCATAGGGGAAAGAAGGAGGCAAAACCAAGAGATCATAACGTCCCCATTCATAAGGAGTCAAAAGACTTTCACCAGTAGCGATAAATTTTTCGGTATCCTACTCGAAAAAATAAAATAAATCAAAATGTCTTGAACGCTCCTCTTTAATAATACTCACTTCAAATTCCCAAGCAGCTTTATCAACGACCTCAGGTTCACACCAAACTGTGGAACGGGGACCGATTTCACGACCAGCCAAGTTACCAGCAGCGATAGCAATCAAATAAGAAGGAATTGTAGTGGCTTGCTTAAAGTTGTAAGTCTTGGTGTTGTCATTGTTATCATCAGTAGATGACAAAAGAGCAGACATAACAACGGGTAAAGGAGATGTGACAGAAGCAGAATAAGTCAATTTGACAGATGGGGAATCTTGAAGAGGGGCAAAAGCTCTAGCATGGATCTAATGTTTTCATATAAGTAATCAAATTTACATGTGCACTTTGGGGAAAAGTATAAATCTTACAGCTTGACATTGAGAGAACAAGTAAGGATGCTTCTTACCGACAGTTTGCCTATTAAATATTCCCAAATCAATACAATAATTCCATTTTTCCGTCACTCCAAATATATATATATATATATATATATATAACTTACTCTGGTTCCAAATATTGAACAGCTGTACACTTATCAGTAGTAGAATAATCAACCTTGATTTGGAACTTAGTGCCTACATTAGCGAATGTCTCTGGGAGAGTAATTGTCAGAGCCGAACCAAGACTCAAATGACGTTCAGAGACAGTATACTACAGAAAAACAAACGCGTATAAATACATCAGTACTAATAATTATGATTATAGTTTAACGAAATTACTTGGAGAGATTGACCATTTAAAGAGACATCCTTCAATTCAAGGTAACTGGTATCCAAAACAACCTTGGAAACATTGGGAACCAAAGTGATCAAATCCAAAAGAACATGACCAAAGATCTTCTTTTCAGTGAAAGAAATGGTCCAGTTTAAATGAAGATGCTGAGTAAGAACCTCTGAAAGATTTGCAAGACTACTAGGGTCAATGACTTTTGTGTTGGTGGCGGCCATGATTGATTACAAGTGTAAGAAAGAAGGGAAGAAAGAGAGAAAATTTTGTAGAAACCAAAATGAATATAAGCCAATTGAAACACTAATCTATCTCGTTATCTTCTTGCACCCGTGAGAATAAACTATTGAAGCGCCGTGGAAAAAAATACCCTTTTAAGGTGTATTTCTCAACCGAAGAAAAGGAGAATATTCACCAAGATGTAGCCTAGATTCCGTCATCCAACATGAACATCATTACTGTACTGATCTTTTACTTCTCCGCAATTTTCCAAGCAACTAATCTTTCTTTTCCTTTTCCCATCATTGTTTATTTATCATGGCCAAGGTTTGTTACAAATTTGAAAGTACTAACATTTACTAAATCATACACTATTGTAGCCTGTTAATCAAGAAAAGTTTGAACCCTCAGAAGTATCCTTTGGCGCTGGCGCACTTTCAGGCAACTATGACGAATTTACTGAACTAGACACTGTTGAAGCCTGTAAAGAAGCTCTTTTATCTGGTAAATACAAGAACAACTTGAAATAAAACTATTTCCGTAAATCTTATTGAATTTTAGGCATTAATTCTTTTGATACATCTCCTTATTATGGGAAAAGTGAATACATTCTTGGGGATGCCTTACTCCAAATCCGCGATGAATTTCCCAGAGAAAACTATTATTTGGCAACCAAGACTGGTCGTTTTGGCTATACTGTAAAGGATTTTGATTACAGTGCTAAAAAGACATATGAAAGTGTTGCTGAAAGTATGAAGCGTTTGCATACTGATTATTTGGATGTCGTTTATTGCCACGATGTCGAGTTTGTCGATTTTGAAGATGTTGTTGGCCCTAATCAAGCATTGGAAGCATTATTTGATCTCAAATCTCAGGGCAAAATTAAATATGTTGGTTGTTCAGCTTATCCTTTGGATGTTTTATTAAAGGTTGCTGAATATCAACATGCCAAGGGCCAACCTCTCGATATTATCCTCTCTTATTGCCATTACACACTCCAAAATACTCTTTTTGCCGATTATGCCCCTAAATTTAGAGCTGCTGGAGTAAAGTATTTGATGAATGCTTCACCTCTCTGTATGGCTTTGTTGCGTGATGCTAAAACACCTGAATGGCATCCTGCTCACGCCGGTATTCGTGAAGCTGCCGATAAAGCAGCTGCTCTTGCAGCTGAAAATGGTTTATCTATTTCTGATTTAGCTTCTCGATTCTCCTTCCAAGGTAGAGATAAATTCCAGTTAGATTCTACTGTTATTGGTCTTGCCAGAAAATCTGAAGTAATAGATGCAATCCGTTGTTGGAAGGATGTCAAAAACCGTAAAAATTCTGAAACAGAAGAAAAGGTATTCGATGAGATTCATAGTTATTTCGAACCTCATAAGAATTATACATGGCAAAGCCCTACTGATAAAGAATTATGCAAAGCTTAATCAAATAAAATGTTTTCATATTTTTTTGTTCAATTTATTTATTATTATTATCATCGTCATGAATGATTTTTTTTAAGCACCATAACCACGAATGTTTTCGGCGAAAGCCCATTCAGTCTCCAAAGAATATGGTTCAGTAATTTCTAAACCACTTTCGGTAATCTTTGCTCTTTGGAACTATATTTTTTGATACAGAAATTAATACGTGATTCATTAAAACAATAAAAAAAAAGAAACGTACCTTGTTCATTGATCTAGCATCTCTGTAAAACAATACTTTCAAACATTCGTTCATGATTTCAATAGCTTCTTCCTCTGTTAATTCATCTTCTCTCCCTTCTACTCTTCTTCTCAAAATGGGTTGTGCTAAATGTGCACCAAATCCAGTAGCAATTGTAGTAGATTGATAGGTTGTACCTCTTAAATCAACATAGCCAAGGAATTTCTCGCCCTTGTTAATACCACCAACAACTAAAGAGTTCCAAAGAGGATTGAACTTGGATCTTCTATTATACATAACTCTCCATAAATATTCGTAAATATGTGGAGTGCCTAAAACGTGTCCATCATCAGCACAATGCTCCTTGACCCTATGAAATAATCCAATTTAATACTTATTGAAATTTGCATATAATATATATATAAACAATTACATGAGAGAATCCAAAAGATGTTGAATATATTGATAATCTGAAATATCTCCAGAGGCACCAACAATAGTGCTCTCTCCAACAGGATATAATCTTTTAATATCACGGAAACGAGCCAAAGAACCATATGAACCTGTTTTAGAATATGAATAAATATGCCAAATGTATCGTATTATATTTACACGTACCAAGCATATCTGCAGCCATCATAATACCGTCTTTGTACTTGAAAGCAAGAATTGATGTACCTGTAACTAAAGGTTGTCTATTTCAAAATTACATTAAAAATCAATGACAATTTTGCTTTACTTTGATGTCTTACTGTGTTCTAGTCATAGGTCCATAAGCAGACTCAGCGAGATGATCGGGAACAGTTTGATACATGGGAACAGTGTTGAATGCATCTGTGTTTTCGGAACGAGACTTGCCCCAGTTTGAAGGAAAATGGTCCATAATTATTTAGTTGTAATTGATAGTAGTTTAGAAAAAGAATCCTAGAAGATACTTTCTTCTTGGAAAACGTAATATAGTGCACACAACTATTGACGCGTCGCCCTATTGCGCTTGATCATGACGTCCTCTACTTGAAAACCAATCAAAGATATGATTTGGGTGTTGAGCCGCCGGACTTTGACGATGGTAAAGACAAAAGTAATGCCTGAATCCAGTGTCTATTATACCAACAGAATATTTTTGATATTCTGTAAATGTTGTTGATGTAATTTGACTTTGTGAAGTAGCTTTATAACCATTAAATTACATATAATTGGAGTATAAACTGAATTGAACGGAACATATCTTGATAAAAGTAAATTTTTATATGATGAGAAACAGTATTCGGAATTCAAGCTATTCCAACATTTCCATGAAGCATGAAACGACTTCATTATGTATAATTTGAAAAAAAAAATTAGTATCCACATATACTCAAAATACTATAAAATGAGTTACAAACAGACTTTTTATGATTTGCGCTTCAATAAATTCTTTTAGATTTTGAAACAACATCCAAAATAGTAGAAAATCTCTTAATAGAAAAATATTTTAGTAAACCTAATCTGCTGAAATCATTTTTTTAAAAACTTAATTATGCAAATTAGATGTTTCCTTATACAACGAAAATCTGTTAAAAACTGGCTGCATTGCAAAGAACAACAGGTTTAAAATTTTTATTATAAATGATAATTAATCAAGAATGTTAATAGATAAACTGCTTAGTAACATTCCTAACATACTTAGTATCAAGTTTAGACATGTTTCGTTGGCGTTAAAGCAGTTTCACTATGCATTTTTCGTAAATTGAGAAGGCCGATTTTATGAATTTTTCGTTAAAACAAACCGCTACCAATATCACCACCAAACAGTGGTTTAAACTCAGTTTGTCAAAAAAGGACCAAAATAATGTTGCATTGTAAATATAATTGCTTATTAAATAGATGGCCTACAAGATTAAATAGGACTAACTTATTTTTTTAAGCCGCTATTGCTGTAGGAAGTGCAAATCACTTGAAGTTGAATGGCAAAAGCCTTTAGAACAGTTATAGAAACAAGTATAAAAAGAGAAATGATGCGATGAAGTGATGGCTAGAAAAGAAAATTATAGAAAACTATTTTATTCTTAAGGATATAATACTTATGTTCGTACATAAGGAAAACGCAACTCAACATACTCTCTTTTTCATGTATCATTTTGATAGGCTTAATTGCTTTTTTTAGCCTTTGTAGGAGTTAAATATACATTTGGCGACAGTTCTTTAGAAGCACTACCAGCATCATCAATACCACTAGCGATGCTAAAAAAAAAGTCATTATCTTCTTTCGCAATCACTCCTGTTAAAATTGTATCCTGTAGCTTGGTATGATGATTTTTCCAGATATACAAATTTTTGAGCGTGGCTATGAACGAAGGCAATTGATGTAGATATTCTGGTATGGATAGGTTGCTGGTGTGTTTGGCTATATAGATATTATTAATTTTCTTTACAGCAAACATGTAACCACGTGGGCCTATAAATTTTTTAAATAGTCAACAACCCTATTATTTAGATATATGTCTGTATGTATTTGCTAGAAAACAGTAAAGAATCAACTTACCAACCCAGTCCATACCAAGCGTATAAACATTTTTAGAATCATTTTCAGAAAGGGGTAGTTCAAGAAGTTTACTAAGAATGGCTTTGTTCATTCTAATATTTTTTATTTGCTGAATCAGGCATTGCTCCTGAGTAACTTTCTTTCACTTCCATTCGTTAGTTGATAGTTCAATATTTCCTGTTGACAATAAAAGATCGATTCGACGACCGAAGCCTCGATTTAAAGGTATGTTATTTCCATAGATGTTTTCATGGTCTTTTGCAATAGACTTGCTAGCTTTACATGTTGTTTCTCCACTATAGAAAATGGACAAATAAGTACATTTCGAGGCAGCATTAATAAAAGGACTTTTATGTTATATGCTTATTCTAGCAAGTTCAAGTTCAAATCTTTCAGCAAAATATCTAGAATGGATGCCACTTTTCTATAGCATGTCATTTCTGAATCATTCTCGTTTGGCTTCAATGTGTCGTCAGCTATAATATTTCTAGCTGTGATTTCCATTATGTCTAAAACTGCAGTAATATCGTCCTCATTTTCTTCAATTGCCTTAACTTTTTCTTTTGCAATGGCCAATCTTAACTGCTTGAGAGCAAGCCTGTCTTTTGCATCTTTGCTAAGCTAATAAAAGAAGAAAGTCGGTGATGGCTTTCATAACGAAAAAGTACAACTTACCTGAATTATACGGTTAAAGGTCTCCTCCGATGTAACGGACATTGCAGGCGCGAGCTCTATATTCACACTGTTGACCTCTTCCCAAAATGATTCGTTTTTGATATATTTTTGAAAAACTTTCAAAGTGCTAAAGTTGACGAAACTCACAGTTTTTGATAGAGAGAGTCTAAGAAAAAAAGAGATCCTGTTAAGCGCAAAAAGAGTAATGGGTTCAAATGTTTACTTACTTTAAGGCGTTTACTTCATTAATATCTCCATCGTTAAGATCAAGTATCAATTGAGCTGACATGAGATCCAGTTCTTCGGCCATTGTGGTAGGTTTTAAATTTTTTGCCATTTTTTTGAGAGTGGCGATTTCAATTTGGCTTAAAGAACCATGGAGCTATAGTAATTATAAACATAAAAAATTAGCATCCTAATAACAGTTATTTTTCTAGATGAATGATCTACCCTTTTTGTTCCAAGAAAATATACCTCGTGGCGAACTTGTGATGCTAAGATGATCGGTCTGTTGACGGAGTCATAAAGTATTTCTGTTTGATCTATTTTTCCTACAAAGTAAAACCTTGTCAGAAAAAGACATCAAGTTTTCAAGAAGGATAAATATACTTTTATTTGCAGCATTTCCTGTTGGAAGCGGATTCTATAAAAATAAAATCACGGTTATTTTATGCTTACAAACGTAGCTGTTGTCTTTTGTATATTTACAAAAAGGTCGCCGACTTCATCTCTACATCATTTAAGAAATAAAAATTGTCTTTAAATTAATTTTAAAGTTGTTGTTATTTGCGTAAATACCTCAATTTTTGTCTTTCTTCAATAACTTTTTCAGTAATTTGTCTTTCTTCAATAGCTTTTTCAATAGTTTGTCTTTCAACGGCGATATTGCTTGACGAAGCGACAAGGTTAATATTACTAGAGGTCACATTGCCGTTTATTTTTATACAGTTACTTGACTCAACCTTAACAAGATATCGTTACAAATTAATGTTTAGTAACTTAACGGTTTGCTATAAATTTCCTTCATGTACCTGGACTTTATCTTTATTTTCACTTTCTTTGACAATATCGTCTACAGCGTCTTTTAATTCCTCACTGATTGATGGATCTCTTGCAATGCTTTTCAGATGGTATAAAAATGTACTTTCGAGGGCTTTTTTGCTCTTTTGTGAATATTTTTTTTCGTAATATTTAATGTAGTTAGACAAATTCCATTCAAAAAGAGGATGTTCTGAGAAAAAACTATCTTTTGATTTAAGATGTTTATAATCGTGCATAGGTACAGTATTGATGATGCTTTTGAGAAACTATACAACAAAACTCATAAACCTTATGCAAAGTGTTGTTGCAATTGCTTAGTACTATATTCTCCGACGAATACGTCACCATCCCAACAATTTAAAGAAGAAAAAAAGAAATGGCTTTTCATCTCTTTTGTAAGAATCAGCAAAATATTGCTCAGGCTAGGACTCTTCAACTCATATTCAACCATGAAGTAAGTTTCGACAACCCAGCTTCTTTTATCGTTTAGGGATTCCTTCTAGGAACTTAAGATAAAAGATGCCCGCCTGCTTAACACAGCATAAGCTAGACTTGGCTACTTATCCCTTGAGAAGCGACAACCCTACTTATTTATAAATACATCGCTTCCAACAAGCTTTGTTGTTTATGAATATGTCCGTCTAGGTGTTAATATTATCAATGTTTTGATTGTAAAAGCAAAGAGACAGGCTAGGACTCTTCAACTCATATTCAACCATGAAGTAAGTTTCGACAACCCAGCTTCTTTTATCGTTTAGGGATTCCTTCTAGGAACTTAAGATAAAAGATGCCCGCCTGCTTAACACAGCATAAGCTAGACTTGGCTACTTATCCCTTGAGAAGCGACAACCCTACTTATTTATAAATACATCGCTTCCAACAAGCTTTGTTGTTTATGAATATGTCCGTCTAGGTGTTAATATTTCTTCTTGCAACCGGTTTAAAAAAAAGTCGCTCACAGCCACATGCAGGTAATACGTTTCATACTCAATCTTGGTATGCAATGTGATGGAACTAATGCTGTTTTTTTATTTTTATTTTATTTTTTACCCATATGGAAACGCCTTTCTCTACAACGCTTTGGTCGAATTCTTTTGCAAGGAAATGCTTGGAGATCTTCGTATTAAGTAATTTTCAACAAGCTCATTTCTAGTAACCTTTAGACTCTGGCATCGGTGGCATAGGTGGTTTTTGGCGTTTTAGGGTAAGCACATTAGCCCTGGAAGAGAAAAGGAGCAGCAACATTATGCTTACCTTGATAGCTGAACAATCGTTGAATGAGCGAATTTTTCATTTTGAACATCTGACTATTTGGCAACATAAACGACAAAAACAAAGCAATAACAAAGTCAAAAGAAGAATAGTTCAAGAGCATAAAAATGAAGTATGTACTGGTTGCATCTGTATCTACTTAGTATTGTTTCGATTTACAATAAAATTAGTTAACCTTCTAACAACTAAAGCATATACTTCATTGCAAGCCACCAGATATGATTTTTTGGATACTAAAAGATTGAGTAAATTTTCAGATCTGCGGTGCTTCATCGAACACATATTATCTTTAAGGTTTACAACATTGAGACTATAGTAAGAAACAGCTAGAGCCAAATAAGATTGTTTAATGAAAGATTTAGTAATTCATCTAGCTCTGTTATAAAGCACTAATTCAAATAGCCTAAATAAAATATTACTTGATGTAGCTATTTATTCAGCACTGAGAAAACTATTCGGATTTTGATGAGTTGTTACGCTACTAATGGTTGCCAAGTGTGTTGATTTCATAAACTTTAAATTCCAAAAAATACTAGAGGTGGATTAGAATAGATCTAGTGTCACTATCTTATACTACTGTAGTATAGAGTGTATAATGTATTTATTAGTGTTTTTTAATTAACACCAGCATTGTTGTCGAGCCGGTTTTATTAGCCAAATTTACTAGTACAAACTGGGCTCGACAACATCCCTAATGAACACAATCCAACTGAATCATACATTTTATCGCTTTTCAAAAGCATCGTTTACGCAATTTTACTTCGTCCCACATGAAGTTTTCATAAATACCCAAATGACAATTTTCAGTAATTGATTATCATAGCTTTTATTCAGCAAATAGAGAACGAAAAATATGAGTTATCATCAAAATATTAGTCTGTATATCTTAAGTTATTAAAAATAATATCGAGATCAAATTCTACTTTTTTCCTAATTGCAATAGACTCAAGGAATTTATAAACCAAATTCCACATAGCTTGGGTCCGAGCACTTTGAAAGATGAATATTTTATCAATGAAGATAATTTAACCGACATAAAGAATATCAAACTAAGTTAAATAAAGTGATCATATTACGTTGCACATTGTCATAGGTTTTTTGGGCACTGTTCATTTGAACTCTGGATACAAGAAGCACAAACTAGTTTAAGGTCTAAATAAAGACAAAATTTAAAAAGATGAATGTGATTATCAAGGAGTTACCATAAATAGTATTCCGTACCGCTCCTGAACTTCTTCATTCGCAACTACATTCAAAATAGGGAATACTTACAGTTACAAGTGACACAGCCAATTGCAAACAACAAACCGGAATACCATTCGACACGAAAATCTATGTTTCTTTTCATATTTTACAAGGCATTTAAAGCATCCAAATAGCTATAAATTTACACATATAGCTATTTGAATGACTCAAATTTGCAATAAATGTGTTGCATTGTTCTGAAAGCTTAATTAAGATATCCTTTGTTCATTCTATCGTACATCGTAGAACGTTATGCGTGTATACTGCGGCAGTCACATCAATGGTTCCACATTACCATCATCATTAGTTTGTAACATACTCACAAAACCTTAAGCTTCGCTTTCTTTCTTTTACTTACTTTATTGCTTTTTTAACATGGATAATTTACTGCTTGATAAGCCTGAAAGACGTCGTATTCTCAGTCAGATCGGAAGTTGGAATTTTGGAATAGCGCCTAATGGCAATTTAGCTCAGGAACCCAGTTTCGTTCATCATGCAGTACCAGATATTTTCAGAGAAATCTCGAATGATATGGATAATACTACAGTTACTACTTTAACAGCAATAGATGGTTATTTGCCAATTATTACAAGATCGGAATGGACAAATAATCTTATACAATCAGGTGCATCTAATCCAAATGACGCAACAACAGTGAAATCACTGGCAGTCTGTTCCTCGATATTCAGGGACAATATTGAATTTGCCAACCTCAAGTCCAAGCAAAAGCCTAAAATTCATTATACTAGCTCTACTACCAAAGCATATGTAAAATTAGACAATATTGCAAGATTAACAACAGAATTCGAGAATGAAATATCCATGGCCCAAAAGCACTGGCCTCAAAATCCTCAAGGGTCATGGGACAAACTGTGCCAAATCTGGACAAAGTACGGGTTTTTGTGGCCAGAAAAATTACATTTAGGTATGTATTATAATTCTGATTTAATGATTAGTAGTATCGTCTAATATAATATTAAATATAGGGTACAAATATAGCCATGATGAATCAATGAAAATCGTAAATATGAAAATGAATATGCCGAAAAGTATTATATATACTAACATAACTTTTTTGATCATGATAGACGGAACAAATATCACAAGATCCAATACAGCAGCACAGCCCACAGACCTATACCATTGTTTGGAGAACAAATTTACGGCCCATTTACGAATTTTTCCCAGAAACACAAGCTGACAAAAAAGCTTTTATTGTTGATATCATTCGTCATATTTCATCACTCATTGTTTTCAATGATTCATTGTTTAAGCTTAAGAACATGAGAACTAATCAGTATTTGGGTAGACACCACCAACAGCCAGTTACTGCTGCTGATGGCAATGATGTAGTAGTCATGATTTCTGATGAAAATACGAGTGACACGAACGAGTATTCGCTTTGGAAATTTCGGGATACAGGATTATTACATTCAGATAAATTATCATATGTATTCCTAGGAACAAATTTATTCTTGTGTTCAGACCATGATGAAAGTTTATTTCTTACTAAACAAGATCCGTTTTTGACTTCAAGAGGTATTGTTAAAATTGACCGTCAACAGCCTGATGATAGCTTGTGTTGGCGTATGAATCCATCAACATATTCAATCAAAACTGGGAAAAAAGCTGGCGCTTTTCATATAGACGACATTATAGCAAATCTTGTTTGTTTAAAAGATGGTGATGATATAGTATTAAGCCAAAATTCTTACTATTTGCGCACAGACTCAAACCATTTTACGCCACTGACGCAATTCCCTTCGGTATCAAACAATAATAGTCCTATGAATATTATTTCTGACGGAATGTCCAAAAAATCACCAGTCAGTTTGATGAGCATCGATGGTAGATACAATTTCTCATCAGCAGAACGATCAGAATCAAATAGTACACAGCCTACTTGTAATTCTCTTTCAAGTCAAAATCTTGGCAAGAATAACATCAACGGCATTAGACGTAGCAGCATTACAAGTCAATCATTTTTCAACAATACTGATGTCTATATTGAAAAACTTGCAGATAACGAAACAAAATTTACTACAAAAGATTATCAATGGAAAATAGAACTTGCAACTGCAAAAAAAACAATATTTGAAAATACAATCAGACATATAAAATTTACTGATAAAATCCCCAATAACCCAATACCACCAAAAGAAAATGACACGAGTATCCTATCTAGTACCGAAAAGAAGGATGAGAATGAAGTTAATCAAGATTTTGTGATATCGAGCTTTGTTCCAACTAGAGAGTCGCATCATATACCCAAAGAATCTTTAAGAATGCCCACTCCTTTTATTGATAAACCACAAAAATCTCAATGGTTAGATGGTAATACTAAACTTTATAACCTACAAAAAGGCTCAGATGAAAGTGATACATCCATTGTAAAAGCAAAAACTGATTTACAAATGGATTCTAATAGTCGATACAGTACACCAATAGGCTCGTTAAAATCTATCCCATCCAATGAAGAGATACTACCTCCTCCTCTCCTTTCAGCTAAAAAGTTAGGAAAACTTCCACTGCAGAGTTTTCAAGCACAAGAGCATCAACAACGATATCAAAATAGTTCTCATTCTAGCAGTAGTGGCGATAGTGATTGGTCTGCTTCACCTGCACCTTCCATATCAGAATCACTCACTCCAATTCCCAAAAGAGTGACAGAAATTAGAGACGCTACAGCAACACCAGAAATCACAGAAGCAGAAGCATTTAAAAGAAAAGTACAACAGAATTTTGAAGACAAAGAAGAGGCCTATGCAAACATTTACAGAAACATATTTGCTAGATCCACTCCCACTTCCAACACCACAAGCCAAATTCGATATTACGATGATGAATACGATCATCCAGTAAATCAAGGGTCTTCTTCAATTCATGTGAGGCCGTATACCATGACTCCAAAAAGTCGTTACAGTCAGCCGACACCTACTTCATCATCCAACTTGACACCGGAAGAATATCTTCTTCGAAAACGAAGTCGAGAAACTTCTTTCATGTTGCTTGTTCGTCAAGAAACAAAACAGCAGTTGTGGCTTCGGGCAATGAAGCAATCTACACTTAGTCATTGGCTTCAATCAATCACATCTAATAACAAAAAAAGTCTACATCAAACAAATCAACAGAAACAGCAAGAACAACAACAATCACAAAGTATTATAGTACTATCCACAAATGGTGATGAAAATGCAACAGCTCCTATTTCAGCTCTTCATACATCTACGGGCGATATCCGTCTGCAGCACTATAATAAAAACAATAGAACAATCAAAAAGAAAAAAGGGTTTTACCAAAAGAACAGTTTTAGAAGACAGAAAGGGATTATTATTTAATAAAATCATCACTTTTTTCATTTGTAATCATTGCTTATATCAATGCATCGAAAATTTTAGATTCTTTTTTTTTTTTTTGTTGAAATTTTTAAAAAAAAGTATAAAAAATTGCTTCCACATCATATGTTAATTTTTAGTTGGCTTTTTTTTTTTTTTTTGCCCGTAAAATAATAGATTTAGAATGATTACATTAATATTATGTTACAAAATGCAAAATGAAATAAATGGCAGCGGAGATTGAACCCCGTTTTTTGCAGCTGTTCAAAAAGTGAATCAGATCGACATTTTGAAAAAAAATTAAAGGTTTTTCGATAATATCTCCAGAAAATATTAAAATACTGTAACATAATTTATAATTGACTTATATAATACTTTCGAGCGGACATCTAATGGTACTAAAAGCTTGTAAATTTTTTCAATAAAATATCGAGAAAAACGCAATTATCGATAAACACGTTTTTCTTAAATAGAACATAAAATTCATTAATTAGCTCTAAAACAAGTGGTTGGAGATGAAACAGCATTCTTTTGCAAACATTTTACATTAATATATACCATATATAAAAGTCTCATTTTTGGGGCTAAAAATTGAATCTCGTCAAAGTCGCGTTTTTTCATGAGGTATACTTCATGAAAAAACATCGAATCACCAAAAAAAATTTAAAACGATAAAAATGCTATAAATTGTATCTATTAAAGTTGGGCAATCGTTTGGTACGATTTAAAGCAATGGCGATATCCAAAAGCCATAGGAATAACGCTCTTTAAATGTAAATTTTATGCGATTTTGGTGAAACAACGACATTTCATCATAGGTTTCATAAATAAAAGTGGCAGTTCAGGATAAGTCTTAACAATTATTTTGAATGCATTTTTCAGGACTACTAAAAAATAATAAGCAAGTAATAAAAACACTGAATACAAGTTCTAAATGTCGTGGTTTATGCTCTAAACTGGATTGCCAAACGCAGTAAGTCAATTTTAAAGAATTTTTACATCTCAAGCTTCCAGCGATTAGCAAGAAGATTAATAGACAAATATTACTATAAACGTGTCAACTGAGTAAATTCATTTTTTTTTGTACTTGAAGTATTTAAAAATGTGTACTTTAAGCTTTTATGATATTCTCAGTTTGAGAAAAAAGGTTAATTTTATGATGTGTTTAAACGATTCAATGTCTAAATTCCCGATTTCCACACCATCGATTGTTGTAAATTTGGCGTCTGCAGTTTGTATTCTTATAGAGGTCTTAAGAGTGTATCCCTGTATGACTTGCAAGCAAATAAATTTATTAATTTTGGGAAGGGGGGGGGACCTTCTTTTACACCTTAGTACTCTCCTCTTTAAAAAGAGTGATTAATCAACATGTAACATTGCCATGATTGTAATCAACAGTCCTGGAATGTTAAAGAACAAGGTCACATTAATTTAAGAATTCGTGCTAACGAAAAAGTATAAAAAGGGACGCAAAATGCAGAAACTGATTGAATCTTTATCCTCTCAGGCCTTTTGGCTAAGATCAAGTGTAGTATCTGTTCTTTATAGTTTAACAACTATAATGAGGGACATGTTCCCTCACGTTGTTAATCTAATTTTTTCCGCCCGGAATCCAAAGCTCTGGCTTGCTATCTTTGGAATCCACAGGTGTCCTTTGCCTTACACTACCCGCAAAGTGACGCCGACCCCTTTTTATATGAAATAAAAATGAAAAAACCGATGCAAAATTTTTAGTAAAAGAGAAAATTCATAATTATCTTCTAACATTCTATTATATTTGCTGCTTGAAAATAAGAGCATTCCTTTAGGACGTGTGAAGCTTGGTGGTACTCCAGTTCAATGAATGATAAACCACTTTGTTATTGTGAACCGCCCCCTGCTTTACTGGATATACAAATTTTCATAGATGGTATTGAGGACCCGCTGTAATACATTTGGCACGATTCAAAGGATTTTTTCACTTGTTTAGAGACAAATAAATAAACAGAAAGTCTTGGTATAAATTAGATCACCATATATAGAGTTCACTAGAGCTTTTTGTTTGAATACACCTCCTATCTAGACCTTAAATTTTATACACTATTCAAATGAGCATATTTCATTGCCAACCTTGGTCAGATTTTATGGATTGAAAGTAACTCTTGAATATTTCAAATGTTTTAATTAACTATAGCACGTCTAGTTTTATTATTAGTGCATTTTAAAGACATAAAAAACTGCTCAAACTATCGAAAATTACAAAAGCAATGAGCAAAAAAATAATTACTCCTAAACGGGATTTCAATTCATTACAGAAATAGCAAATGCCATTTTTTTTGTGATGATTAAATCTATCAAAGAATCATGTATTTAAAAATTTACAGGGTGTGGTGTGCGATTTTTCTCAAAAACAAAAAATATTTTATTACAGATCAGATGTTTAAGATCACCATTGCATGTTTTCTTCTGTTGAAAGCTCTAAAAAGAGCGCAATAATATTTTAAGTTTAGTTTGGCCTAACTGGCTTGCTAAAAATTACCAAATAAAATAAATAAATAATAGACAGTTTTTATAGTTTTGTTATCATAAGAAATTTTATTCTTTTGTTTATTGTACCATGATAAAAAAAAAGGCTTGTTAGTGTACATGATTTGGTATTAAAAAAAGAAAGGGTGAGATTAAAAGAAGTTGTATAAGGGCGAATATAAAGAGTAAAATAAAGAGGAATGTGAAAATTTGGTTCTAATAAAAAGTGTATAATAGTATAGCAATAATAGTAGTTTATAATTATTAATGAGCATTAAGTGATTGTTGGCGAACCAAGTCGTAGTAAACGCCTCTGATTTCTAAAAGTTCCCAATGAGTACCTTGTTCAATAACACGACCACCCTTGACGACACAAATAAGATCAGCACCTTGAATAGTAGATAGACGATGAGCAATGGTAATAGTTGTACGACCACCTTCTTCAAGAATATTGTCAATAGCACCTTGTACAAGCTTTTCACTTTCACTATCAAGAGCAGAAGTAGCTTCATCCAAAAGCAAAACCTTAGGCTTACGGATCAACGCACGAGCAATAGCAATTCTTTGTTTTTGACCACCAGATAATTGAGAACCCTTATCACCAACACGGGTGTCATAACCCTTGGGTAATGATACAATGAAGTTGTGGATATTGGCAGCTTTACAAGCGGTTTCAACATCTTCTTGAGTAATAGATTCACCATCATCGACACCAAAACGAATATTATCAACAATCGTAGTGTCAAAAAGAGTAGGTTCTTGACCCACGAGGGCCATATGGCTACGAAGATTGCGAAGAGAATAGTTTTTAACATTGTTATCATCAAGACGAACTGAACCAGTAGCAGGATCATACCATCTTTGAAGCATACCAATAGTCGTAGATTTACCACAACCAGAAGGACCAACTAAAGCAATAGTTTGGCCAGCTTTACCATGAAGATTGAATTCACCATTGAAAATGGAAATATCAGGACGAGCAGGATAACGGAAAGTAATATCTTCAAAATCAATATCACCCTTAATTTGAGCACGAGTAGGTTCAATACCTTCAAGTTCAGGATCAATAAGGGGTTGGCGTTCAAGAATCTCGAAAGCAGCAATAGAAGAATATTTAGCTTTAGCATAAGTAGTAGTAAAAACGGAAGCACGGCCAACACCTTGAGCAGTAATCATAATGGACATCATACAAGTAAACATTTTATCAAAGGTAAGATTGTGATGCCACATGAGTTGAACACCAGCATAGAATGCAACAGCGTTGGTATAAAGAGTGATACCTTGTTGAAGGGCATAACCGATAGAAGACATATAAGCCTTACGTTGAGCGAGCTTATGAGGACGATCAGTAGCATTGTAATACTTTCTTTCAAAGTGAGATTGCTTGTTAAGACCAGCAACAGTACGAATTTCCTTAATAGCTTCACCAGCAACTTCACCACTTTGTTCATTAGCTTTCTTTGTACTATCTTCAAAACCACGATGAATCTTGGATTCGTAAAATGTAGCAAAACCGATAAAAGGAGCCATACAAAGAATAATCAACGTCAGCATCCAACTTTGAGAGAAAGCAATAGCTAAACCAGTAATGGCAGTAACAATAATTTGAGTAATATCACCCCAAGTTTTGGTAACCAATTCATTGACATTCTTGGAATCAATAGCAAGTTTAGATGTAAGAGCACCAAGAGAGTTATCTTCATCATCAAAATAACCAACTTCTTGTTTCATGAAAGCACGGAAAATATCACCACGGAGACGCTTAGTATAGCGTTCACCAGCAACTTCAAAAGAAATAACTTGGGTAGAGAAACCAATGAAAGCAGCAACACCAATAATGACAAATAAGAAAGAGTAAAGATTAGTACCAGACATAGGGCCAGGAGGAGCAAGCTTAGGGTCAATGAGTTGAGAAATAACTTGAGCAAAGATAAGAGCGAAACAAGGGAAAACGGCACCAGCAATAGCAGCACCAACGATACCAACAGCCAACATGGGCCATTCAGGGCGCATTTGCTTCAAAACCTTACCAAGAGGAACCTTTTGCTTCATGGCAACCTTACGTTCATCTCTTTCTTTACGAAGTTTAAGTTCATAAGCATCAACAGAAGCACGACTAGTAGTCTTGAATAAATTAACAGTTGTATCTTTTTCATTGACCAAAGCTTCTTCAGCACGTTGCTTATCAGCAGCAAGTTCTAATTGTTCGCGTCTTAATAATTCTTCGGAATCAGGTTCTTCAACAGCACTACCAACTTGTTTAGTAGCAATTTCTTGCTTTTTAACTAAATCAGCATAGACACCATTTAATTCCAAGAGATCATTGTGGTTGCCTTGTTCAATCAAATCACCAGCTTGCATAACAACAATAAGATCAGCATTTCTAATGGTAGAAAGACGATGAGCAATAACAATTGTAGTACGATCAGCAGCAGCAGCATCTAATGCAGCTTGAACTAAACGTTCTGATTGGGTATCTAAAGCAGAAGTAGCCTATTATAAACAAAAGAATTTAGCATTATGAAAATCAGATAACAAAAATAAAAAAAAAAAATTATGTAAAAGTATTTTACCTCATCTAATAAAAGAATAGAAGGATTCTTGAGAATAGCACGAGCAATAGCAATTCTTTGCTTTTGACCACCAGATAACATACCACCATGTTCACCAACAATAGTTTCATAACCATCAGGAAGTTCAGAAATGAAGGAATGACAGTTGGATTTTCTACAAGCAGCGACAATTTCATCATTTGTAATTTCTTCAGTAACACCCATTAATAAATTTTGTTTAATTGTCATGTTGAATAAAACAGGTTCTTGAGATACGACACCAATTTGACTACGAAGCCATGCAACATTATATTCTTTAAGATCTTTGCCATCAACAATAACAGAACCCTCTAAAGGATCATAGAAACGTTGTAAAAGTTGAACACTTGTAGATTTACCAGAACCAGAAGGGCCAACAAAGGCGACGGTCATACCAGGTTTGATTTTAAGGTTAAGCTTCTTTAAAATGGTAATATCAGGACGGGTAGGGTAACTGAATTTAACATCCTTGAATTCAATCTCACCAATAAATTTCTTGGGAGCAAGGCCACCCTTGATATCAACATCAATTTCAGGTACACGATCAATAGTGGTGTAAATCTTGTAAGCAGCACCACAAGCACTAGAGACAGCGGATAAATTAGGAGGTAATTGTAAAAGAGCAATAGCACCCATAATCATAGCGAAAAATACAACAAGTACATCTTGACCTTCCATAAGACCTTCACGAGTTAATTTAGAACCATACCAGAAGGAGAGACCATAAGTGGCGAAAAGGATAAACATGAAAGAACCGAAACCGAAACCAAGGATTTGGCCACGTTTAACACCTGTCTTCATGGCCTTTTCAAGTCTGTGCTCATAAAGATCAGCAAATCTGCTTTGAAGAGAGAAAGAGTAAACAGTACGAATACCAGAGAAAACTTGTTCGGCAACGGAACCAGCTTCGGCATAAGAATCTTGAGCTTTAAGAGTATACTTGGTAATATAATAACCCATAGCACCACCAGCGCCAGCCATCAAAGGAAGAGTAGCGAGCATAACAACTAATGTAAATCAATTAATATATTGTATTATTATAAACAAAAAAAAATAAATAAAAAACTTACCAGCTAATCTCCAACCTTTAACAAAGGCAACAACAAAACCAGTGACAAATTGACCAATACACATAACTAATAAACCGAATTTTTCACTGATACCATCTTGAATCAATTGAGTATCAGTGGCTAATCTAGTAGTTAAAGAACCTTCTTCAGCTTTATCAAACCAGCCCATTTCTTGACGAAGGATGGCATGTACATAAAGAGAACGAATACGACGAACTTGGTTTTCACCAGTAAGAACCCAGAAACAATTTGTAATATAAGCACCAACAAGAACACCAGTACCCATATATACAAATGTTAAAATTAAAGGTTGAACTTCTCCAGCTAATTTTTCGTAATCACCAGAAGCCATGGCTGCACCAATGGTACCCATAAATTGACCGAAAATAATAATAGAAACGGGTTGCATAGCACCAATACCAGCTGAAATGACACAGGCACAAAGAATCATCAAAATTTCAATCTTTGTGGCAAATCTAAATAATTTATACATTGAAACAGCAGGTTGCTTTTCTTTCTTTTCCTTTTTCTTTTTCTTTTTATCACCATCATTTTCTTGGTCATGATGAGCGGATTCTATTTGTTGTACAGGAATTGCTGCAATCTCCTCCATCAATAATTTTTCATCATTTCCAGATTGTGAAGGAGGATTATTTGTTGAGTTATTACTATTTCGTTTTTCTGTGTGCATTGTTTGACTTGTCGAGGTCGACCTCGACGATATGCTTTGATCTGTCATTTTTTTTTTTTTTTTTGAAATTTGAAATTTGAGAAATAAAAAAAAAGAAAAGAATTTTTTGATTTATAAATTGCAGTATATTTATATTAGAAAAGCTGTTGTACGAATGTAGCACAGAACAATAGAAGCGAATTCGGCGGAATAGATCGACCGTAGTGTCCGATCCAATGATTCAAACTTAAAGGATGAAAAGGAAATTTCCACTCTTTTCACGTTTCTTATTTTCGATTTAAAACCCAATAAAATTCGGCACCTTCTCCTGCTTTATTAACTATGATTTTTGACTCAAAAAAATAAACTTTTTCCATTTCTTTTTTATATTGTTTCATGTGATTTATGTATTTCTTTTTTCTATTTGTGCGTCATGTTTAGTTTTTTTGCTGCATAATGATTGAATTTAATAAATCAATGTCATTTTGAATAGTGTTTTTTTCTAATTGGATCATAGTTAAACGAGACCTACAACATTTATTTGATTTTTAGTTTTCCCTTTTCTTTTGTGTCCATAATATAGTTACTCACTCGTTCTTTTGTTTAACTGATTCAGGAACTGACTTGAAATATCCCGGTTGTCGTTTTTTCTCTTCAATTTTGTCTAGATCAAGATTTAATTTTTTTAATTTCTTGGATAACTTTGCATACTTGTTTTGAATAACGACATTTAAATCAACTCCTTTTGCTGCGGCACCTTCTAGTTGAGCTTTCATAACGTTGCTAGAAGGTACAAGAATCTTTAATTTGTCATTGATCACCTTGGTTGTCCATTGCTTATCTTTATTTTGAGTTGATGTAGCCTATATGTTTATGAAAAATTTTAGTATATTTTCAGTTTTTTTATCAAATTTATACATGTATACACTACCTCAATTTGTAATTCAGAGGCTTTAACAAAGTGTTTAATTTCATTTAAATACAATGAAAGAGGTCCATTTAATATGGAATCATCATCGCACACAATTGTAAATGGTAATTCTTTGGCTACACTGATTTGATGACCTTGTCTTAATGATCTTGATGCATGTATAATAGATAAAATAACCTATCAAAACTGTTAAAAAAAGGAAATTTAAACCAAAATAGCTATATTAATTATATTACTTTAAAATGGTCTTCCACTTGATAATCATAAAAAGAAGAAAATTGATTCTGATTTGGCCATGATTCCACCATCAAAGAAGGAACATTTGAAGAATTTTCAAGTGTTGATTTCATATGTTGATATAGTTCCTGATATCAGAATTTAATATTTTGTATGTTTGTTTATTTGTTTATATATTTATTTGCCTACCTCTGTTACAAATGGCATAAACGGGTGTGCTAAACGCAAAGAAATATCCATACATGCATGTAGAATTCGCAGTGTAGAATTCTATTACAGTTAGTTTTTTTTAAATCTCCGAATTCGGCACCTATTACCTTTTCTCGTTGATCTAAATCTGATCTGTTCAACGCTGATTTAGAAAATTCGACGTATACATCGCAAACATCTTCTACGATAAATCTTCTTAAAGCATCCGTTGACTCAAACAATCGGCTTGTTTCGAATCCTTTTTGGCAGATATCAATCGTATTTGCCATACGAGATAAAATAAATCGATTTACCAATGAAGTATTTTGTAAATCAATGTCTAATGTCAAATCTATTTGAGGTTCTTGCAAACGAGATAAACCAAATTTAAATAAATTCCACAACTTGTTACAGAAATAAGATGTTTGAATAACATTTGATATATCTAAATTAATTTGTCTTGATTGTTGTGTATATTGAACAAGTGCAAATCTCAAAGAGTCTGTACCACAAGGTGGGATTCCGTTTGGAAATTCTTTTTCAAGATTACGAGTACTCCTAAATATATATTGTTGTCCGTCAGTCAGTCTGGTATAATTTGCGGTAAATCAATTTAAATGTTGATACGCACGTTCCGATTTCTTTTTCTGGTAAATTTGTGTGCAACAAATTCTGCTTCATATCTTGTAAACTGATACCTTCAATCACATGAAGCGGATCAATGACATTACCTAATGATTTGGACATTTTACGGCCTTGCGCATCACGAACCTATATAGATAGCGTAAGTATACCATAAGATATATGTCATTATTATACACTATACCATGCCATGTAAATAGATGGTTTCAAAGGGTATTTTATGATCTGAAAAATGATTTGCCAACATGGCCATTCGGGCAACCCAGAAAAACAAGATATCATAACCAGTTTCCATCATTTGAATGGGATAGCGATTCTATAAATGAAACATTTAGAGCCCCAATTCGATTTTCGTAAATCGCAATACTTACTGGAATCGATTCGTCCTCTCTGCCTTTCCATCCCAAAGCAGATAAAGGTAATAAACCAGAAGAAAACCAAGTATCTAATACATCATCATCCTTATTACTAATATAAGTATGTAAACATAATACAGAATAACTAAATATATATATAATATATATTTATATATACCTTGATAAGCTCAAATGAGGTATTCTGTGGATAACCCTCCCTTTCGAGAAGTTCCACAGCCTTGATATTTGCCTTTATTTTGTCAGACCCCACAACCCATAATTCACCTGTTTAATAAATAGGCCGTTTCGGGCCGTGTAAATAAAAATTACTATAAACTGATCTACAATGTTACCTCGATCTTGATAAGTGTTGCCCTGGACTCTAACTTGATAGGCTGGAATTTCATGGCCCCACCATAATTGCCGAGAAATACACCAATCTTGTATGTTATCTGTCAAACGGCGTTAGTGTTTTCCCTCACCTGCTAAAAAAAAGGATTCTTTTAGTTTCATACCTAACCATCTATACCAATCTTGTACGAATTGTTCAGGTACGATTTTCATTTGATTATTCTTCACTTGATTCTTTGATATACTGGCTAATTCTTTGCATTTAATGTACCTGCGAATATATATATATATATATATGTATTTAAATGACATGTATAGACATATGCATAAATACAGATAATGCAATTTACCATTGTGGTTGTAATAAGGGCTCAATCACATCGCCCGATCTTGAGCAAACAGCAATACGCATAACATGATTGTCATTTCTACCTTTATAACTTCCTAATTCGCTTAATTTATTGATGATAGTGTCGCGCACTTCAAACCGATCATGTCCCTTGAATAAATAGAGTTAATATGTAAAATATACTAAATATTTATCGGATCTTACAACTAGCTCAGGTACTCCACAGTTATTATTTAATTTACCCAATTTATCAAATATACTTTCAATGGTAAGATGATGACGACGGGCACAAGCATAATCATTTGGATCATGTGCTGGCGTTATCTATCGTGGAGGCAAACATAAGATAATGTCAATATATAAAAGGATAAATATCAATTACCTTGACTACACCAGTTCCAAATTCCATATCTACTAGTTGATCATCACAAATAATTGGAATTTCTTTTTTAAGAATTGGATGATATACTGATTTTCCGTGCAAGCTCTACAGCAAATAATGTCAATCAAATGATCTAAGCCTAACCCTAACCCTAACCCTAACCCTAAACCTACTTGGTATCTATCATCTTTAGGATGAATAGCAACAGCACAATCGCCAAGCATTGTTTCAATACGAGTAGTAGATACTGTTAACTCTTGGATACCATTAGTATCTGGATCAATTACTTTGTAAGAAAAGTTATGCAATACACCAAATTCCACACTAATGCAATATTCTAATTAAATCTTAAATCCAGCATTATGAAAACAACGGAGACTTACGGTTTTGATCTACCAGGTAATGAAATCAAAGTTTTTCCTGTAACATCTTTATAATCTACTTCAATATCAGAAATAACAGTTTCCAAAGCACAACACCAATTAACAAGTCGAGTATCACGATAAATTAATCCATCATTATGCAATTTCATAAATGCATTTTCGACAGCTTCATATCTATCTTTATCCATTGTAAAAAATTCGCTATCCCAATCCAATGAAGCACCCATTCTTTTCATTTGATGTAAAATGTGATTTCCATATTTCTCTTTCCATTTCCAAATCTCTTTTACAAATGCTTCTCTTCCCATATCATGGCGAGTGAGTCCTCGTTCTTTCATGATCATTTTTTCTACAACGGATTGTGTACCAATGCCTGCATGATCTGTACCTGGAATCCATTTTACATCATATCCATTCATACGTTTCCAGCGAACAATGGCATCTTGAATGCTAAATGTTAAAGCATGGCCAATATGCAATGAGCCGGTAACATTGGGTGGTGGTGTAATCATGGTAAATGGTTGTTTCTTGGTTGTTTCAGATCCATTGTACGTTGGAAGAAAATCTGCACTGCTTGCTTTGAATAAACCCTGTGAGTTCCACCATTCGTACCATCCCTCTTCTACTGTTTTTGCATCATAGCTCGCTGCAAACTCCTTCTTGGGTTTGGGTAATTTTGTTGTTGTTGCCATGGATCTAATGACATGTTGCCGAGGTGCTTTAATTAATAGTTTACTTGTATGCGGTACATGGCGAATTTTTGTAAATTGAACTCCATAATTAAGCATTTTATCTAATTGAATATCATGTACAAAAAAAAAAAAAAAAAAAAAGAAGGCCCTGGGTGTGCAGATGTATTTTTTTTTTTTGACATGGGAACCAAAAGTTATCAAGAATCAAATCCCCTTCTTTTGAATGTCCGGGCAAGATGGTGGGAATTAAAAACTTATTGATTAATGCTATTAACTCATTTTCTACCAACTAAAACAACTTTACTGAAAACGATGGTAGAACAAACAACAACACCTTCGTTATTATTTGATAGTTATAGAACTCAAATGAAGGCTACTCTGGCTAAAGAAATGGTGGGAAAAAAGTTGAATCAACTTCGTACACCTTCTCTTGTCATCGATAGATCCATTTTGAAGCGAAACTGCCAAAGATTGAGTAAAATATCTACTGGACTAGATAATACTCGAGTTAGAGTACATGTAAAGACACACAAGGTATGTTGGTAGATAATTTATAATGTATGTAGGCATTAATTTGATGTTTATAGTCTGTGGAAGGTGCTCGTATTCAATTAGAATCTGCTCAAACCGATGCTATTGTTGTCTCGACAATGTCTGAAGCTTATGCCATGATTAATTCTGATTTAACCTCAAGCGGGCTATTGAAACAGGTTTGCTTATTTTACTGAAGGATACGTCCAAAAAAAAACATTAACTGGATAGCATATCAGGTATTATTAGGGTTTCCCATCACACCCGATAAATTCAGTGACATTTTTGAACTTTCAACCAAAGTTGATATCTTTCAAATATTTATTGGTAAGTGAAAATGGATAGAATAATACATATACTTGATATAACTAAATGTATAAGTATAGATAACCTGGCTACACTGGAAGCTCTAGAAGTATTTTGCAAATCTTCAGCATCTCAGAAAAAAGTCAATGTCTTCTTGAAAGTAGATTGTGGCTACGGGTAATAGAAATACAATCAATTTTATTTTAGATTTTAATCAACAAATATGTAGACGAGCTGGTGTTCCTATCAATGACGAAAAGACACTTTTACTTGCAAAGCGTCTTTCTGAGTCATCACATGTTGCTTTCACTGGTATTTATACACATGCTGGCCATTCTTATTTATCTCAAAGTTCTGACGAAGCATTGGAATATCTCAAAAATGAATGTGATGTTGCTCGACAATTCAGAGACTACTTTGTAAACAACGGTATCGCCATTAACTATGTTTCCATTGGTGCTACACCTACTGTTAAAGCTATTACAGCCTTCATGGATAAAATCGATATGAATCACATTTTGAGAGACATTGATGAGGTACATGCAGGCGCTTTTGCTTTTCTTGATAGACAACAAGTAGCTACTGGCTTGGGAAGTTATCATGATGTTGCTATTTCCGTTGCCTGTCGCATTGCTAGCGTTTATAAAAATAGAGATAGTTTACTAATTGATGGTGGCGCATTAGCTTTTTCAAAGGACACAGCACCTCAAGGTGGGTTTGGCTATGTCATTAATCCCACTGTCAAAGATGATGTTGAAATTTTGGCTTCCTTGACAAAGGTATCGCAAGAACATGGTATCTTACAGCATATAGACGAATCTACTTTGTCCAGACCAGAGTTGCAGATAGGAGAACTTGTTCGTGTTATTCCCAATCATTGTTGTTTAACTGCTGCTTGTCATTTGTATTATCTGGTTGTTGAAGATGGGAGTGATCTTGTAGTAGATGTTTGGGTCCCTGATAGAGGATGGTAGAAACTCAATAATAAAATAATGTCATAAATCTCCTCGCAGAGATTATTTCAGAAGATAATTTACACTCATGATATTACTCTTTAATTTTCAACATTGGAGCGCGTCTTCTTTTCTTTAACTATCCTCATACTGAACGCTTTACAGGATATACTTTAGGCGCCTTAAAATAAATGTGAATTGGTCGAACTATGCTGGCCTATTTCTAAATTTATTCTATACCTCATGTAAATCTCAAAACGCGTAAAATTTACTACTTTTTCCTTAAAAACTATACCCCAGTTTTCATCTCTGCTCTACTTTTTTTCCCACCAAATAACACTAAAAAAAAATTATATTCCAATGTACCTGAGATGTTCAAGTTTGATTCAAAAATGAGTGTCTGGAAATATCCTATTTTTTGCAGTTGGTATAGCTTTTTTAGTGCTAATGTTTCAGATTTTTATACTTATTTTACTGCTAAAAATAAAATTTTCGTGTCTTAATATCTCTGCAAAACATTAAGCTATACTAACGCTTTCTAATAATAAAACTTATTTGTTTCGCTGTGCTCTATAACATATTTAAGTAAGAAAAAATTTTAGGAACTTTTTTTTTATTTGTTTTTTTTTGTATTAGATTTCAAAAAATTCCTTAAATTGAGCAGTTTTTTTTTTACACCCATGTTGAAATGTCAAAAGAACCTGTAAGAATAATCTTGCCAAAATATCACTTTTATTAATGATACATCCTTTGGATGTATTTATACACACTCATTATTATAACTATTACGAGGGTTTTACTACCTAAAAATATGATGTAGATCAATACAGACGCATTGATCTACTACTATAACACCAGTTATAGACTGAGACCTTGGATGTGAGACTTATGATGTATCTTGACATAACACATGCCATCAATCTTGAGCTTTGTCGTACTCAATTTGGTTGTTTGCAAAATATTGATTTTTCGTGGAGATATCCTCCACTAGGCAAAAACTTATAATTTCAAAATGATTCCACTATGTGGATTAAAAGGAATGATTTCATTCAAGTACGAGAATTATTAAGCGAATTAAATTCAACTTATTTGAAGTAAGGTAGTAAGCTTGAAATTCAGTGATTTCTTTTGCTTTATTTAGTAATTGCCTTTTAAAAATCAAATGTTGGGACAATGCAAAACAAATGAGACATTGGTAGTAGATATTATTTCTTTGTTTCAGTCAATAAATCGTATCATTTTTATGCTTAAAATCAGATTCTGGATCTAATCAGATATCACATATTATGAGTAAAAACCGTAAAAAATGGGGGTTTGTTAATAAAAATAGATAGCTGAGGTTTATATTACATCAGCGCATTAGCGGCATTATTGTAAAATCAAAAACGGAATAATAAAAACACAAAATAAATATGAATATTTATGATGGGATGAAAATTGATTATTTCATTTAAATAAATAGGTCATATTAAATTAATTGGTTATAATAGTATATTATTAGCAATAAGGATATAGCTGTAAAAGCCCTCGAAAAGCCAATATCTGCACTCAAAATAACATGATGCAAGTAGTACTCACTTCTTTGTTGGCTGATCTTTTTGTCAAAACTACATTAGGTCCTAAAGTAAAGAAAGTTTTAATGCATAACTTTTATAAAATACAGATTATGTATATGATTTACCTTTTCAATAACACCCTTTTCTCTTAACTAAATAAATCAGTGTATTCACGTATTCACTAATAAAAAAAATAACTATTGTGTATTTATTTGAGCTATATTTATATAAATATTCCCTACATACAGTATTTACTTTAAACAATTAAAAAAGACATATTGTATCACACAAAGAGCGATTTTGCTACTAGCAATGAAATATATTTGAGAATATCGACAAAATTAACAAAAAAAAATAGACTTTAAATCTGCAAACTTAATTTCTAGTAAGTGCAAAATGTGTAAAAATTGGAATATCAAAAGAAAAATATAAACTATCACTTAAAAGGTCTTTTTGTTTATACTTTTTTATTATATTTCAAACACTCAAGATTACTTCTGTTTCAAATTATTTTTCAATTCTACCGATTTTTTTTTCAACAATTCATAAGAATATTAAGCGAAATAAATGATAAAAATTATTATGAGCTAGCGCTGAGAATGATGATTTATGAATAGACTTAACATTATTTTATATTTTTTATTTAAAAAAGCAATTGGGGAGACGTATTTGTAAGGAATTGTGTAGAATACCTTGATGAAGCTAACCAAATTACCTCCTTTTGCTATAGAGTCCTATTTCTATGCCACATCAGTGAGAAGAAGAACATGCGTACAACAAAAATGGTCATTTTTCTGAATGCTCACTAAAAATTTTCTAAATTTTTTGACAGGTTAGTGCTTCGTTTGCTACCTTAGCTGCTTTTTTTCTATGAAAATTTTGTAAAATCACTTTTTAGTCTTTTTTGATACTCTCGTTTTATATATATATATACATATTTAGGTGTATACACTCTACCCCAACTATTAGTCTCACAAAAAGGTAAATCCAATGAATTTTACTCAATAATCTGGCCAGGATTATGAAACTTCACCAGTATAATATTGAATTCTAGTTCTAGCACATAGGCCACTGATAAACTTCTAAATGTTTCAGAAAATTTAAAAAACGACAAAAACATAAAAAATGTAGTTTTATTGAGTTTATACAAAATAACTAATAGCCTGTGTTGCCGCGTTTGTTTTTAATTTAAGCAAGAACCCTATCTGGCATACTATTATAGTATGGCTCAAGATCTTCAATGGTAAACTGATTCCATTCATAATCAAACCTTTCCCACAGTTCTTTCACATTTTTTGCTCGAATCTCATACGCACCAAGCCTTATCTTTACGTGATGCCAGAGATGCTCTATTGGATTTAGATCGGGACTTTGAGCTGGCCAATCTTCAAAAAAAATAATCTTTTCTTTTTTCATATATTTATCTGTTAAGCTAGCTGTGTGTTTTGAGTCACCGTCCTGCTGAAAAACGATGTCCTTGTTTTTTAAGTCATAATATGCCAGTGTATCCTTGTATGTAGTGCTGAGAACATGAACATATAGTCTACAGCTTTCATTGTCCCGTCATATACTCGGCAAGCATAACCTACTCCGAGGGAAGTCATGCATCCTCACACCATTAATGACTTCTGACGCCTTCTTGTTTCTTTTATATTATGAGACTGATCAGGCTGGCCACCCTCCTTCCATGTATACTGAATGCCGTCACTTTTCAGCAAATTGATTTTTGTTTCATCCGAGAATATGACTCTTTTCCAGTCGGTGACAGACCAGTTGCGATGTGCCTTTGCCCACTTTAGTCTGTCTTTACGATGGTCTACATTCAAGTGCGGCTGCTTTTTTTTAATATGACAATGGAAGCCTAAACGGTGTTGCAACTTTCGAGTGGCCTCATAACCAATTGGATGGCCCAAATTGTTCAAAAATTTGTGTGTATCTTCTGCTGTACGTAACTTACCCGATCAAAGTTTTAATTTAATTGTATTCTTGGTAGTTTCGGTGATTGAACTAGGTTTTCCGGGCTTGAGTCGTTGAAAAGTTTGGCCAATCTCGTTTTTTATACGATAAACTGTCGACTTGGAGACTCCTGCTTGTTGCATTATATAACTAACACTCTTCTTCTCTTGTATCAAAAAATTTATGTGATATAAAGTGTTTTTAGGAATCCTGTAAGATATTATATTTAAAATTTTAAGGGTGAACAAAAGTAAGAAAGCTCTAAAACTAGCAAAAAACCCCGACTATTTTATATCTTTCCAGAAATACCCCGAGGTGCAAGGTATGACTGTGCATAAATAGCCGAAAACATTACAAGGGTCAGCGGAAATTTTTTGAAATTGACTGAAAATCGCATTATTTAGAATTTCGTTTATTTATAATTGGCTCATACGTAGACTATGAATTTATCTGAAAATTTTATTATCCTGTAAAGTGTTAAATTGCGCTTCTAGAAGTAGTAGCCTCAATATACTGTAGCAATTATTACTGAAGTTAGTGCATAAAATCACTTTTGTGAGACTAATAGTTGGGGTAGTGTATGTGTTATATACAGTAGTTCTATATTAATTTGAAATATGTATATTTAATAAATAGAAAACGTATTAAAAATAAAAGTCTAAAATAAGTCCTAATTAATACCCTGTACCGTATTTTATATTTATGAAGCGAACATTAGTTGGGGTCATTACCAAACGAGGTCTTAAGTTTGATTTACATTACAATGTAGTATAATTTATTTAAAACAAAACAGTGTTACAGTACATTTAATTTTTATTTATTAGTTTTAATTTTTTATAATGGGTACTATTATTTCATCAACTATCATATCATTTTTATTATTGTCTAACATTTTTCTTTTTTTGTCTTATTTTTATTATATGTTTTAAATTCATATAAATTACATCGCACCTATCCTTTTGTTTTATTTTATATGCTGCTAAATTATATTTTTCATATCTTTTATAAATATACTTTGCTTAATATTATAGTTATATTTATCGTTTACTATCATTTGAAATATATCTTTCGTAATATTTTTATGTTTATAGTTTATAGTGTTTTTCATTTTCTCATTTTTTTTCTTAGTTCATAAATTTTATTATTTAATCCCATTCATATTATATTATCCAACTCTCTTAGGTATAACATAAAATCATTATGTATTAAATAGACTAGTTTATTGCCATAGTAAGGTCTTAATAATTAGTATATTGAATATCAAAAATACATTTCATATTTATTATGTTAATACTTTTTTGTAACATTCTTTTTATACAAATTAAAAATTCAATTTTTATTTTGATTTATGCGCTTCAAAATGGATCCTTTAAAAACTTTCTTTATATATCATATTCTCTATATTTCTTACGCCATTGGTACTCTTTTAAATACAATACTACATCTTTTTTATTTCTATTTCGTGGAATAATACTTTGCTTAAAATCATTCCATATTCCTTCAATAGTATTAGTATTATGTATTGTGTATACTTGTCACTGGATCTTTAAAATGTTTAGAATGATTTACAGTTGTATGTTTATAATTTATATTCGTTAAAAATTGTTATATCCTTTCCGTAAATCAGTATATATTATTGTTGTACCTTTTTTTTGCATATCTTTTTATAATTAAGTCAATATTGCAGTAAATAACGAAGTTGTTTATGAATTGCCACAAGATTTAAGATAATTATTGTTGCAAGAAAAAATGTATAATTTAATAAAGGAACTGGTTAAATTAAATCACACACAAAAACTGAAGAGAATCTTTATTTAATATCAATAATTTGTCCTATTTATATACAAATTTTATGTATTATAACTATTCATTAGATCAGTATTTACTATCATAACATAGCATATATTTGATTCCTGCATGATGATTGTACCTGATATTCATCAAATATATCCCTCACTCTAGGGTCACTTATTAGGAACACATTAAGAGTGTTGTCACAAATCAATTAATTCTCCTATTCCCAATAGGGATTACAAATCCAAAGGTGCATTATCTTCCAACTTATCATAGCAAACCGTGGACGCAACAGTTTACTAAAATAAAAAAAATATAAAAATAAAAGCGGTAGAAATACAATTATAATCAGCTAAAGTTTTATTACAAAAGATTTCTGAAGATTAAATATAATTGAAAAAGTATGAGGGTATTTATAGTAATTTAGAGAACTTGTATACCATCAGACTTGAATGGAGTAATCTTCTAATTTTGAGTTGTTGTTACTAATATTATATTGAAAGGATAAATCATGCGAAGCATCGACCATAAAGGGTTATATGTCAAGTGCGACAATGTGGGCCTTTTGGGAGCTATTCGCTATATCTATTTAGGTAACCTTGATTTTAAGGTGTGAATTCTAATGTGTGCTTGAAATCTTATTCATTGGTAGTGTAACTATGACACAGGGGAATAGTTGATTAAACCTAATATCTTTGATATTTTATTTATTGAATTAGGTAAAATACTTCTTGGTATATATGTCATTTGTGTAATCGATTGCACTGTGATCAAGGGTACTATCGTTCACACGACATGTATTGGTTCAAAAGTATTTTTTATTTTCGCATGCGTTTGTTATTGTGTTCACTTTGAGTATCTCTTTATTATTGCTGCACTTTAATATTTCAAGTGGCATGAACTCTGTGAGTGATACTTGTAAATTAATTTATTTTATGATTATCAAGCTTTTAGTATGTAATTCCACTGCAAATATTATCAATATTTCTTTCTTCAATAATAGGTAATAAAAACATTTTTTGTTTTCATTTTTATTTTATTTTTCAATATACTCCTTTCAATACCACCAATGACTCAAGTACCTTCTACTTTATGTACCTTGTTATATTTTCTTTTTGCAATCTTACTTCCGACTATTTCTACAATTTTATTTCTACCTCCAATTTTAATATTTTTGTTATCTAATAATTCTTTATTATTTATGCATTTTCTAAAAAATATTTTATTGCGTATATACTATATGATGTATAATGGTACTGTATTTTTGCTAATTTGCAAACTTGATGATATAGAGGAAGAAAGTGCTTTCCCAAGAAAGAGATATAATATGTGTAATTAAATATTTAATGGTAAAGTTAGATTAATGAAAATTGTACCTTTCAATGGAGTCAATGCTTTCCTACATTTGTGATATTTACAAACATATAACTTTTTATTTAAATTTAATTTGGTTTCATGACCACATTTCTTACAATTTATATATTTATTAACATAATCATTATTAACTAAACGTAATAGTGCTTCTTTCTCATCGTCAAACATTTTTTTCAAAAATATATATGGTTCTATAAACATATTATTTTTAGGAAAATTTTTTTGAGTTATATTTTAAATATAAACAAAATTCAATTTTATTTAAAAATAAAAAATTAAACAATTTCAGAGTTTTAAATACAGACCTGAGAGTTTCTTTGGAATACATCCCATTAATTGTAAAAATGTGCACGATTGAACATTTTATGAACATTATATGCAAAAATTTACATATTTGAACATTTGAACATTAATTGCACAAATGTGTAGTTTTGAACATTTTATGAGCATAAGATGCGCATATATACAGAAAAAAAATAAGGGACTCTTTCCGCTCATTTTTTCAGAGAAAATCTGCATAAAATATGCACAAATGAGGAGCAAAGTGTGCACAATTTTTTCTCCATGGTGTACATAAAAGTAGATAAGGATCTCGGACATAATTCTCTTAAAGGAATATTTTTATGGCTTACTGTGTGTCCAAAAAATCATCATCAACGTCCATCTATAGCTTGCTATGCACTCTTTATTCGAAACAATAAAAATATGTTCTCTGTGAATATTGAACCGAGTAAGCTGCCACTCTATATGAACATTGGTATGAATGGAAATTACAAGTATCTTAGACACTATCTTTCATGAGTCATTGTGCATTTGGTAAATTTGAACAAAAAGTTGATTATTTGTTATTTACACCTACTTGGGTCAATAAAGTCACTGTTCTCTACGAATATGATGAGTCCAAATGAGTTCTTGTTGCAATGTTAGATACCCTTTTAGAGTTGATCTCTATAAACATAAAGCATTCAGCCTCCCTGAGCTGCTATGAAGATGGGAAAATAAAAATACGTACTTTATAGGCTATTTTGTATGGGGTGTTTCAGATATTTGAAATTTTTTATAAAAGCAAATAATGATGGCTCGAAATTAAGACTTAAAGTTGTTGTACTTAATGCTCAATGAATATATGTGTAACATGCCTTAATTTCGTTAGCCAACAATAGTTTTTGAAGGGTTAAAGTAAAACTCTAACAACGAAACCTGCCATTTTCTACTTTATAAAAATTCAAAAATTTGAGCCTTAATACCCCTGTAAAAAATTAGGATACCAAAATTTTCTAGTAGTAAAACTTACTCGTTTTAAAGTGCTCTATAACATGTTTAAATATTAAAAAAAATTGAGGTACTTTTTTTTGAAAATCATATTTTTGGCCATTTGTAGTAGATTGCAAAACATTCATTAAATTGTGCAGCATTTATTTTTCGTTCGGGGTATGAACTTTGTTGAGCTCTGTCGGATGTGATTTATCAAAGGGTAAGCGTATAAAATTATTCAAATTAAAAAGTACCGTTTTATTATGAGCTTATAGAGAGGGTTTATATATTAATTGGATGAGTGGATTAAATGTGAATAATAATATAATTAGAATGAACATGTGGATATTGTGTGAGTATAATAGAATCATGCTTCTATAGTCCCATAATAGTATGATGATAAACGGATAGAATGCAGCATCGTAGTATGATTTGCATGTCAAACATCATGGTTTGACAAATGCTCTAAATTGGTAATTCGGTAATTTCTAATTCCCATAGATCAGGATGTAATTTAATTTTTTTTTTGAAATATTAGTTTTTCATGGAGATATTATCATCAAAAACAATTGTTATTAAACGAAGATACTAGCATTGTTGTTGAGCTGGGTTTTACCAGTCAAATTTACAAGTATAAGCTGGGGTCGACAACATCTCTAAAAGATACCGAAGAAACTGAAACGGGTAACCAGGATTTACCTAGAGGGCAAATATTGTCCTTAAAAGCTGTTATAAAAAACCTGCTGTTTAAGTATAACGTACCAGAAATTGCTAAAGATAATTCTAAAGAAAGTATCCGATATTAATACTTCCAGCAAAATTCGTGTTTGTATTTTGCTATCAAATGTATTACTTCCATATGTACCAAACAAAACCAATTCTAGCCAAACTAGTTTACAGTTATCATTTATATTGTTGGAAAATGATATCTTTCGTTGTGCTGAATATGAAAAATTTGTAATAGATTTATGCTCAACATCAAGTCATGGATCTTCGCATGGTTTATGAATGGATGCAGTGTTTCTCTACCCATTATTCTCTAAAAAAAAAAAAAATAGAATAATAAAAAGACAACATTTGAATTTGAGGTCATACTATCTATTCAACTCAAAAAGCTCGAATATATTTATAAAGGTGCAACATTCAATTCATTGTTTGAGATTAAAGCGATTTATAAGACCTGTCGTTTAAAAGGTCTAGAACTCAATCACAATTTAACAATTTTGCCTGGCCTCAAACCAATCCGTATTCTTGGGTCTAAGGCTGTTATTATCACAAATCCCGTTGAAAAGCCTTTTAGAAATGAGAGTCGTTTACAAAATTCTCCTTGGGGTGTCAGTCAAGGATTACAGTTGAAATTAGATTTTGTATCAGAAGTCGATATCAGAGATTTGAGTGAACAAAGCAAAGAGGTGTCAGTTAAACTCAAGGTGGAGAGCAGAAAATCTAAACAAAATGCTTTTTTTTTTTTTTTTTTTTTTTTTTTTTTCAAGAATCAAAGCTTTGAAAAAAAACAGTGGAAGGAGGATTATACAGTGTTTACAATGATATTCAAGGGCTTAAATCTAATAGATATAATGCTTTCTGTAAAATTCAAATCCTTAAACAACTTTCTTCTTTGAGGTCCGATCGACTTCACATCAAAAATACTATTCAGTATCGTGGTAAAGAAATTTCAAGGACTGATAATATTGAGCAACCAATTCACAATGAAGATGCTTTTGCTAAATTCAGCTTTTCTGATACAGATAATGGGCTGAAAGTCGTGACAGAAACAGTTACTATGGGCATGAAACAATGCAAATATTATCTGAATCTCCTCAACAGATACTCTTCATTTGCTACAAATGATGGTTTTCCGGATGATAATGGTTTTGAGCCTCTTCCAGCTTCATACAAGATGCATGCTGCAGACATTAATTTTAGTTCAGATAATTACAGAAGAAGACGTTTAGTTAAGAAGATCAAGAGAGAAATTGAATAAGACAAACAAGCCCAAATGGTTAAGGACAAGTTGTTTGAATCAGGTGTGTTTTTAGAGAACCATGTAATGATATACAACCAAGTTTAATTAATCGTAAGCAGAACATTAAAACATTATGGCCTTTCTATCATTCAAAAAAAAAAAAATGGTGAATCTAAATAGAAAAACGGAAAGCACCGACAGACGTTTTCGTTTTTGTATCTGTTTGAAAGAAAGGTTATTCTGTTCTGATGCATCTAGACAAGACTCTCTGATCATGTTTATTAGTGATAGAGGAGCTTGTGTCGGCTCAATATTGAAAGGACATTTAAGTCCTGGAGGAAAATGAAAGCCCAAATTACATGCCGTTTCTTTAATTATCAAATTTACAAATGAATACAAGACCTCGTAAACTGGCATGTATTGCTTCAATCTCATAACGCACCCTATCAAGAATGTTACGATCAAAGGTAGAAAAGCTATCAAGGCAGCCAATGGGAGGCATTGCTATGTCTGAATCCTCGATGTATCTCGGTTAAGGACCACAGAGCTGTACAATCCAAAGATAAAACGTCTGCCTTGGCGATTGTTGTTTCTGGCCTCTCGTACATGCATTTCAATGAGCCATTACCAGTGTTCAACCCGTGTACCAGTCAATCTAATACTGGAATTTTTCAAAGACCACGACTTTCTATACAAGAAACGGAGATAGAGAAAGTGATGATACTGCTTTACCGACTGATTGAATCTGGTAAGCAAAAGTTTATAGCATTGCTATACTTAACTAATATAGTTATTATTATTCAAGATTTCGGTAACCTACAAATACAAATCTTTAAGGAATTATTTTTCTTGATTAAAAAACGTTTAAAACTTAAAATAAAATGCAAATCTTAATTAAAACATATGAAAACTGTTGTAGTAATTTCTGTTTTCTATTTTTTTTTTTTTTTTTTTTTTTTTTTTAATCCTTAGGAGATAACCATTAGAAGAAATAATGTCAGATGAAAACCTGCCTTTAAAATACTCTAAATTACATTATAAAAGTTTTGCATGTTTACAATATTCTTTCAAACCAAATAAATGTCAATCAGGTGAAAAATTCGCCTATTTTTGTAGTTATATCAGGAAACCAAAATTTTTATTGAAGATAAAGTTTTGATCTGATAATCTTAATCAATAATGTTTAAGATCATGAATCGCTTCTTCAAAAGAAGCATTACTTTTTTCATGCTTTCCTTTCAGGAGCAAGTCGCAAGCAGTCCTTTTGTTCGTGGCTTATCGAGCCATTCTTCCTGGAATTTTTTTTTTATATATTTTAAAGCAAATCTGTTCTTTTGACACTATAGTATTGATAGAAAACATGCGTCCTTTGACAGCCGAAGAAACAACTACTCTTTTCGAGAAGCTCGCTAAATAGTAATAATAAGTTATGAAAATAGTGACTTATAGTAGACTAACTTGATGATATAGTGTTGGTGCCAATCTTAAACATTTAATTGACAGACCTGATGAGGCATATTGTTTCCGTCTTCAAAAGAACAAGGTTTATTATCTTAGGTAAAAAAAAAAGGAAAAATCAACATTAAATGTTTTTGTAAACCTAATCTTATTAATAGTGAATCTATGATGAGAATGGCAGTGAGTGTTGGCCGTGATCAACTTGGTTCAGTTGGTGTTTGTTTTGGTAAATTCACAAAGACTGGTAAATTCAAGCTTCATATTACTGCTCTCGATCATTTAGCACAATATGCCAAGGTAATTGGAATGATTTTAAATGTGATTGATAGGATAAGATATTGATATATTTTGTTAGCACAAGATTTGGATTAAGCCTAACGGTGAGATGCCTTTCTTATATGGTAATCATATTGTGAAAGCACATTTGGGTAGAATTACAGACGATACTCCTGAACATACTGGTGTTATAATCTTTTCTATGTCTGATTCACCATTGGTAAATTATAAATTTTGTACTTATAAAGATGATACTGACATGCTTAAAATAGGGTTTCGGTGTTACTGCAAGATCCACCATGGATATGAAGAAACTTCAACCTACAGATATCATTGTTTTCCATCAAGCAGATGTTGGAGAATATCTTCGTGAAGAAGATACTTTGTTTTAAGTTTAACTTTATGTGTATATTAAAAAATAAAAAAAAAAAGAGATTAATAGAGAATTTGATAGTATTTCACATTTGACGCATTCAATAACGATGATTCAATGACAATGATTTCGTTTCTTGAAATGATTATATGTTTAACATTTTCATGTTACACTGTGTGTCTTGACTTTTGAAGATCGAAGAAAGTTGCACGAATCCATTGGTTCTAGGTGCGGCCTTTTTCTTTCTTTTCTTTTCCAACAAATTTCTTGTTGTTTTTCATACAAACAATTGCATATATGTATTGTATTAAAGTATTTTTGGAAGAACTTGTATCTATTGGTTAAGTCATAGCTATAATTGGCCTTTCAATGGTTGAATAAAATAAGAAAAAAGGGGATCAACTGACTTTTAAGAAAAATAGCTTTCTAACGTCATGATGTTGCCATGACATAATTTGCTCGGGTCCCTATTTCATTTTATGTGTAATGTTGGAACAGAATAGATCAAAATTGTAAATGATTTACATTAAAGAACAGAAAATTATAGACAATTAAGTTCCACCTTTCTCTCTTTTGTTCAACACTTTTTTTTTCTTTTTTTTTTTTATAGAAAAAAAGAATTTACTAGTAAGTAACACACAATAATACCGGGTTTGTTTTCTTTGGAAAGATAGAAAAAAAACCTTTTAAAGAGTCGATTTTTGATCCTTTTTGTTCTTTTTCTTAATTTCAAGTTAATAAACATGGCAGAATTCGTTAAGCTTTCAATTTTCGGTACCGTCTTTGAGGTTACCACAAGGTAAGATTTTTATTTTTGTGTTGCAGTATTTGGTCCCTGATATATATATACATATAAATGCATAGATATGTTGATTTACAACCTGTTGGTATGGGTGCCTTTGGTTTAGTCTGGTAAAATACAGATATAAGCATAATCATTATAAAACATTTTTTATTAACAGACAATTCTATAGTTCTTCAAAAGATCAACTTACCGGTATGAATGTGGCTATCAAGAAAATCATGAAGCCGTTCTCTGCTCCAGTTTTAGCAAAGAGAACTTATCGTGAATTAAAATTATTGAAAGCTTTGATGCACGAAAATGTAAGTAGTATATAAAAGAGAGGAATTTCTAACTAATACATTGATACATCTCATAGATTATCAGTTTGAGTGATATTTTCATTTCTCCATTAGAAGACATGTAAGTTTTTTTTTTTTTTTTTTTTTTTTGGCGCTTTTTATTACGTAGATTATTTATACTAATGCATACACGACTTAGTTATTTCGTTACAGAATTGCTTGGTACTGATTTACACAGATTACTTCAATCCCGTCCTTTAGAGAAGCAATTCATTCAATACTTTTTGTATCAAATTTTGGTAACGAGAAAAGAATAACAATGACGTACTAGTTACACTTGAAATTTAACTTAAAATTTTTGCTTACAACAGAGAGGCTTGAAGTATGTCCACTCTGCTGGTGTTATCCATAGAGATTTGGTAAGTTAACATTGATCCAAGATATAATGTGTATTCATTCAACTAAATATTATTACTTTCATGTCATCATCAGAAACCTAGCAATATTCTCATTAATGAAAATTGTGATCTCAAGATTTGTGATTTCGGTCTTGCTCGTATCCAAGATCCTCAAATGACTGGTTACGTATCAACTAGATACTATCGTGCACCTGAAATTATGTTGACTTGGCAAAAGTATGATGTCGCTGGTAAGTTGTTTGTATTATTTGGATTGGTGTCAATGTGTATTAACATTCAACATTTAGTTGATATTTGGAGTGCTGGCTGTATCTTTGCTGAAATGTTGGAAGGAAAGCCACTTTTCCCAGGAAAAGATCGTAAGTATTTTTCACATGTGTGGTTAAATCATCATTAATAACTTTTTTTTTATTTAGATGTCCACCAATTCTCTATTATTACTGAACTTCTTGGTACTCCTCCTGACGATTTAATTGCTACTATTTGTAGTGAAAATACACTTCGTTTCGTTAAAAACCTTCCCAAACGTGAGCCTATTCCATTCAACCAAAGATTTGCTGGACAAGACCCCCAAGCTATCGATTTATTAGAAAAGATGTTAACATTTGACCCACGTAAGCGTATTACAGCAGAGGAAGCATTAGCTCATCCTTATTTGGCTCCTTATCACGATCCTACCGATGAACCAAGTGCACCTGAAAAATTCGATTGGTCATTCAATGAGGCTGATTTACCTGTTGATACTTGGAAAGTGATGATGTATTCTGAAATTTTGGATTTCCATAATGTTGATAACACAGATACTGCCAATTATGTGGGTACTCCTTTGACTGCACCTATTCTTGAAGGTCAAGAAGCTGCATATATGCAACCTCAGCAACAGTAAAAACAAAAAATCATTTCAAATTGAAATTACTATAGCTTAATTACTCTTCTTATTTTAAATTTTTCCACTTTTCTTTTCTGTATAATAATATGATATAAATAACATTCAAATGCTCTGCGTAATTTTTTTTGTGCTTTTTTTTGCAAGGCAACCGTATACAAAATTTACCAGGCTTTAAACAATAAACAGTGCAAAATTAAAATCTAATTTTTAGTTAGCGTATTCTTTGTTGAGACATTTGGATAAATAAATAGATGAAACGCTTAAACAAAAAATACGACAAGGTTTCAATAGACTATGAAAAAGCTATTTCTGTTTAAATATACAAAATAAATATATTTTGTGTGCGAAAAAAATGCTTAATCTGCAGGGTTCAAATTAAAATAATATGAAATTTACGGTTTCTTTTTGCATTATCATTATAATGATTTAGGAATAAAAGCACTAGTGCATGCTACTTTTTTTTTGCCTTCAGCACTTCTAAATGTTAATCTTTATCCACCGCTATAATAATTGATGTAGGGGAAAGCAGAAAAGAACTGCAAATTTGAAGGCAAATACCGTATGTTTCTTTTTGATGGATTTGTTGTAAAACTATTTAATGCCACTAGGTTTATTAATGCACAGAATAGCGTTTGTAAACAAATATCAGCTGCTTTCAATCATAACAAACTCTTACAAGTTTAATACAGATGATTACCACAACTTCATATAGATATTTTGATCAGGCACCTTTTTGAGCGCCATCAAAAAAACGCAAATTTAAAGGGACACCCCGATATTAATTTGATTAAATTGTTTGACTCAAGTTAACTTGAAGTCATTTTATAATCAATATGTTATCGACTACAACAACAACAACATCAACAGAAGAGTCGCGAAACGAACTTATAGATCATATACCCGAAGAACTTCGACTTATTCACTGTGTAAATGCCATACAAACATCAACTAAACTAGATGAAACTATTCAAGTCCTGAATTATTTGCGCCACAAGGCAACTGTAAACCAAGACACAGAAGCAAAAACAAAGTTGAGTATTCTATATAATGAATCAGAACTTCCCTTGCTCTCCAAAGACCCTGTAGAGGCTACTATTTGGTCACGTAGTGTATTTGATAAACAACTATCTCAAGCCTTACAAAGTTGTGCTCCTCTTTTGACCAACACGAATGATCTTAGCTTGACACACTTTTTACAAGCAAATGAGCAAAACCAAGAACCTACACTGTGTTATTTAACAGGCTTACTGTATACCAAAGGTATTGGATTTGAACAACAATTGGAACGGGGTATCGCCATGTTGGAATATGCTGCTACTACAGGTAAAATAGCAGAGGCAGGATGTGAATTAGGTAGAATATACGGTGATCGCTATAAATATTCTTTGAATCAACCATCAAAATCTATGCACTGGTTTCATCGTGCTTTTGAATGTGGGTCAACACAAGCTGTTGTTGATTTAGCTTATGGGTTTTTTGAAGGAAGTAGTGGTCAAGAGGTACCTAAAGACGATGCAAAAGCATTACGTTATGCCAAAGATGGCGCGTTGCTCAATGACAAATACTGTCAATATATTGTGGGCCATATTTATCTTAAAGGTCGAGGAGTTACAGCAGATGCACAAGAAGCTCTCAAATGGCTTCATGCTTCAGCTCAACAAGGCTTTGCCGTTGCCTTGGAGGAAGAGGCATCCGTATACATGTACGGTCATGGATCAGCAAAGCAGGATTATGAAAAGGCTTTTGAATGTTGTGCACAGAGCACAGCTATGAATATACCCTTTTGTCAAGCACGTTTAGGTGACATGTATAGAAATGGATTAGGTAATTTGAATCAAGATTTTCATAAAGCTTTTGAGTATTATCAAAATGCTGCTAGTCAATCTGATACACCTTATCCTTATGCTCAACACATGTTGGGAGAAATGTAAGAATTAAGTATATTTAGTATGATTCATGAACTAAAAATCAGATGCTTTAAAACAGGTTTTTCAATGGTGAAGGAGTTCCTGTTGATTTAGCTGTAGCCAAGGAATGGTTCCAAATTGCTTCAACTCAAGGTTATGAGCAATCGCAAGTCAAACTCCAACAAATCGAATCTATAGAAAATGATACAGCTTTACTGCAAAAGCAACAACAGGAGCAAAGTAATCAACAACAGCAGCAACAGACAGATCAACAAGAAAAGAGATCTAGCCGTTGGTCTTTGAATTTTTTCAATAAAAAATAAACAAAAGTTTCTCCTTGATACATCCAGATGTTACGGTTTGAAAAGATCCTTTGGGAATACAATTGCATATTTTACGATTGATATAAATTTGTTATAAGCTGCAATTATTTGCTATAAATTTTGAAGAATTATATATTTTTATACAGTTAAAGAATTTTCAAACTTGGTATGTTTAAGCATTGTACAAGTTTTATTATAAAAAAAAAAGCTTCGACATAGGGGTACACATGCTTATATTTTTAATTGGAATTTATTTTTCCTTCACAAAGCAACAAACGCTTCAAATACCTTTTGTAAATACTGCGGGCAGAAACTTGATTTACTAGAGCAGAAAGACTTAATATCATTGATTACATCAGATAAAGACATTGCAGTGTTTTTTTAATACAACAGCAATTGTTGCAGTTTATTTTCGTACTTGCGCATGCTAAAGCCATTTTCATATTGATATTTGATCCAGAGATTTTCGTTTACAAAGTAAAAACTCCTTGAATCTGGCAAAAGCCACATTTATAACTCATATTTATTATCTAAACAACCCAAACTCTAAAAAAAAAAAGACATTCTTTTAACATGCTACTATGATCAATTACGTCTGAATCAACAAAGAAAAAAAAACTACAACACATTTATATTCAGCAAAACGTGCAATAAAATGCCATTGTGCAACTAAATGTCGTACAAAACCAGTGTTTTAAAAAGCGTTTTTTTGACGATTTTTGGGCGTTTCTGATGCTCGGAATCATACCAAACAATTGCTCTCGTTCGTTAGTTACATCATATAGCAATTCTGAATTTTTTTTGGATCGATGGTTTTTCATCGATTTCGGCCCTTCTGGGGATGAGGTATCATAAGCAAAAAATTGAGTTTCGGACATATTTGAATTTTTCACCACAAAAACGAGACTTTTTTCTAAGGTAAATATTGGCATCAAATGACCGTAAAAGATCGCTTTTTCACGTGGTAAAGCCCAATGGCAATCTTTAAAATGATTTGATTGACTTTTCCCCAAAAAACCGTTATTTTTATAAACTAAAATAACTTATGATTTTTATTAAAAAAATTATCATTAAATAGTACCATTCGATGGGCGCAGAAAAGTACTACAATTAATGTTTAATATACAAGGTTAGTTTACTATAGCGTTCTCAGAGGTATAATCGAAAAACTCTCAACTTTTTTTAAAAATGACACTTTTCAACAGATTTGAGAATTTGAAATTTTCTATTTTTAAACGCCGCTTTAACTGATAAATCCATATTTGCAGTTTTTAAAGCATATAAAGCCCATTAAAACATTAATAATGTTTTTGATTGCATAGAATTTATTTTTCCATTTTTTATTTTCCAAAAACAGATCCACTGAAGCATCAGTTAATGTTATTATATAAATATGCAATATTTAACGTTTGTTTTGGACATTGCTTTCCCTAAAAAAAAAAAAAAAAAACCACGTATACAAATTTAAAATATCAGAAAGCATTGCAAGCTTTTTTTTCTTTTTTTGCAGTTAAAAGTGGTTAAAGCTTTTGGAAAACCATGTCTCAAAGCCAAGTTTTGGAATAACAAATATTGTCGTCGATGCTATTACCGGTATAAATCAATGAAATGCATACAATCACATTCTTTTTACATTGTGTTTTACCTTCATTATAAAAAGTAATAGTAAATAAAATGCATAAAATGCATAAAACTAGAAAAATCTAAATGAATCGTCTTGATTGATTTAGAGTTTATTACTAAAAATGCCCCAGTCATCGTGTAAGAGAATAGGTGCATAAAAAGAGTGGTACTAGCTATAAATTCTCAATGTTACATGAGGAATAAAAGTTTTACCCGAGACCATTAATCAATTATATCAACAAACAGTAGTAATGGGATGCATGCTACTCCGCCTCTTAAGTTTTCCTTTCTTTTTCCTTTCTCTTCCCTTTTGGATCCTGCCCATTTCCCCGCACTTGTGATAAATAACAAACAATATGCCGTTTTCATCGGTGCGCTCGAAAGCTACACATCACACAAAAAGCCTTTCAAGTTCTGTGATTAAAAGGTATATAGAGAGAAAATTACTTTTTGTAGATAAATTCTCATTTTTATATAATAGCAGTATTAGCAGTAAAGAAAAAGATGATTCTGTAGAAGACCAAGGAGTTGTAGAACCAAAATTTCCTTTGAAAAAGTACGATTATGTAGAAGGAAGGAATTATGATAAATCCAAGAAACCAAATGAACAGTTTTTACCCTGTGATGATGAAGAAATTGAACGACTTCAAGTCAATCATTTATTGTTCAAGTAAATTTCTTAATGTTTGTGCACATCCCAAATTATAAATAACAATTAACATGTTGTAGATCTTTATTCATTACACAATATTTTTCACCAGTTGAAAAATTATTAAAATTAGGAATCAAAGTGCTTGATGTCTCGTAAGTAAAATTAGTACATTGTAATATTATATATTAAATATTGAGTGCTTTTTTTTTTTTTTTTTTCTATGATTAGAACTGGACCTGGTTGGTGGCTAATAGTAAATATATGCTGAAATTTTATACGTTTTTCTTTCAAATACTTAAACTTTAATTTACAGGATATGGCTAAAGAATTTCCTAAATCACATTTTACAGGATCAGATGTGATGATATATCCAATTAGTTCACCACCAACAAACTGTCATTTTCGAGTGATAGATATATCGAAAGGGTTACCATTTGCGGACAATTCATTTGATTTTGTAACACAACATGATTCGCTATTTCGATATAGTCAAAAAGAGTGGGAGATTGTATTACCAGAGCTTATTCGAGTATTGAAACCAGGTGGATATGTAGAATTAGTAGAACCAGGAGGTGTTATACAAGATATTGGGCCTAATATGTCTATTTGGATGATGCGATTAACAGTTTCTCTACAAACAAGAGACATTAATCTTAAAATCGCAACACAATTACAAAGCATGTTGGAAGCTATTGGAGGATTAGACAAAATAGAAGCCTCCCATCGCTCAGCGCCTATTGGATGGTATGGTAGAAATGGTGATATTATGTTGGAAGCTATAGAAAGGCTTTTTGATGCAACTAAACCAAAATTATGTGAAGATTGGTCAATGAGTAATTCAAAATATGATAAAGTCGTTCAAACTGCATCTTCAGAATGTAGAGATTTTAGAAGTTGGCTTAATATACATTACATTTATGGTCGAAAAGAACAGAAAAATAAAGAAAATACATGAATTTTTATTACAAATGGAGGGAAAAGAGCTATTTTTGCTTTGGTTAGATATGTATATATATCATAATATATACAAATTGGATTTTTAGGTGAAAGTATTGTTCGTTCTAGAAAAAAGCAAAGACAAAAAAAAAAAAAAAGAAAGAAAAGAGAAAGAACAAGAAGCATTAAAAGATTAGTTTATACTTAACTTTTTTTTTCTTTCTTTCCTAACAACAAATCTATATACAAATATGCGATTCTTTTCTGTATACCCTTGATTCTTTCATCTTCTCTTTCTTTTTTTTGTTTTACTATTTCTATGCTAATATAAAATGATTCGATTTCGATACCTAGTTTTTTGTTTTGTTTTGTATTCTTTTGTATTTGAGGGAGAGAGAGAGAGAGAGAGAGAGAGAGAGAGAGAGAGAGAGAGAGAGAGAGAGGGAGAGAGAGAAAGAGAGAGTGTGTGTGTGTATGCGAAGGATTATTGTTTAAAAGCTACTCCATCTCATCCTATATAGTTGCTATATTTATACCGTAGATGCCATAGCAATTGGAGATGTTTGTTCATTTGAATTTGTTGGTACAGGTATTGGTGTAGTAGTTAAAGATGCACTAGTTTTTACTTTTTTGTTAATGTTGGGAGATGATGGTTTAATGGCAGTTGGTTGTAATATTGGTGATGGTGACTAAAAAAAAAAAGGAAAGGAAGCATTTTTGAGTAAAATAATTCCTAAACCTATTATACAATATCTAAAAATTGTTAGCATTTTAGAAGTATTTACCTTGGATAGTGCCCTTTTCGATAAAGAAGCATCTTTTTTGGGATATACTTCTTCAGGTAAATCTGATCTTCTTACGTTTTCAACCACAATACCCATATGATCTCGATTAAATTCAGGCCAGCATTTCAACATGTGTGTGAAATCATAAATAGGTCTTGTTAAATCTAATGTTCTTGGGTGATCTGTCCTCATTCGAATATATAAACCAATATAAAATACTTTTGTAAATACTTTTACGGGTTTCTTTTTGTTGCTTTTGTTCATTGATATGATTTGCCCATGAGTTGCATCATAAATATCTTGAGCGCTATAGCATTTGTATTCATATTTGAAGCCTTCGACAAAAGGATGAACTAGAGCAATTACTGGTACTGCTTCTAGTTTGATGACCAATTGTCTTAATTTTGCTTCAACGAGACCAGACCATGATAAATATCTATCATGTGTGTCTCCACTCACAACTACTTGCAAATAATATTTGTAATTGTGGAAAAATGAATGGGGCTGGAACAAGGCTGACCAAGGTAAATGATTGGCCATGATCTTGTCTACTGTTTGAGCTGCTATATTGAATTCACCCAATATGATGCGTTGAGTAGAAGCTGTAACATTATGTGTAGCACACATGCTGGGATAAGAAGGTGTAATTACTGGCATGCGATGAGTTCTATCAATTGCATTAATTTTGGCATTCCAAGGTCTTAATGATGAACTAAGAGGTGGACCATCTTCAATTGGCTTTAAAATAACAGGTGATGGCCAATTCCATTTAGTTAAAATACGAAAAAATTTACTAATAATGACACTTGCACATGCATTAGGATAAAGTTGACATATGCGAGCAACAAGAATAGCCCAAGCGACACCACCTAAAAATCCCATGACATTCGAATAAACGGCTTTTTTCATTGCCCATAATTTGATACATCGAAGAGCAATTCTAAAAGTCTTTACGTTTGGTACTAGACGAATAATATCATCAGCAACTCTTGTACCATTGATACTTCGAATACATCTATCATCTAAGCCTTGAAGAATAGAAGAATCTTTTAGATTAATATCTGGATTAACTCTTGGTACATTTAATCTAGCACAAACAAAATCAATCTGTTTTATAATAAAATTTAGTACTGAAGTATTAAGATACACAAGTGTCACATACTGGAATATCATTAAATTTGAATTTTATCACCGGGACATATGAATCTGGTACAGCCTATTTTGAAATATGAGTAAATATTTACATGCAACAACATGTAAAAAATAAAAAACTTACAGTAATATGTGTAATTTCGGGTGTCTTTCTTAATAATGTGAGCATTTCTTGAAAGAAATCACTTCTAAATATGACGTTTGGTACAACACACAATGTGTCAATATCAGCATCTATACAAGTTTTGTCATGGTTTAATACTCTATTTAAAATAGCCTAATTTCTTTTGATTTTCGACATTTACCAGCAGAATTCACTCCTAATTTATAACTTCCATAAGTAAATATTGCTCCACCAGCATTCGTTGAGGCTTCTTTGGGCACTTTTCGACGTTCACACACATTTAATACAAACTTTTGAGTGATTTCTTGCAAGCGCTTTAATGCGTTTTCTCTAATTTTTTTTTTTTTTTTTTTTTTTTGAATATAAATACAAATTCTAATTTATTATATCAATGACGGAATTTTCACACATACCTTTCTCGAGTGCGCTCTTGGCTGTCGTACATTCCAAATTTCTCCAATGTTTTCTCCAACGTTGACGTTAATGTAATATCTTGTAACGTTGGAGTTGCCTCTGATAATGGTTTCGTTACGCCGGGATATGATTCACTCATGGCAAATCTATTGTAAATACGTTATTTTTAAAGAAAAAAAAAGAAACAAAAGAGAGAAAAAAAATGTCGACAGAAGGAAAGCTCAAGATCTGGTTGGAGCATTAGATTTATCTTCTAGTCACAAGAAAAACACCTTTGAATACCGTACAATATTCTATAGACACTACCAAAAACCCTAACCAATTTCAAAAGATTTTTTACTTTTTTCTTCTGCAATATAATCAATAATGACTGACAAACTTCCTCCCAATTTGCTAAAGTTGTTTGCTCCTCGTCCTCCTTTATCTTATGTTCCACCACTTGATAAAGATCCTGAGAAGCGTGTAGGATGTATTGTTGGTGGTATCGCGTCTTATGTCAACGAACTCAAAAATTATGATGCTGATTATGTTCCTTGGAAATCGTTGGAGGAAAAACGAAAAGAAAAGGTAATTTATAGATTAGTCTATTAATTGTTTGAATACTAAATAAAATAATTTTATAGGCAGAAATGAAGAGAAAGAAAGCAGAAGAAGCTCTACAAGAAGCTTTAGCTAAATGTAATTTTATATATAAAAAAAAATATTTCTTTTTTTTTTTTTTTTTTTTTTTTTTTTTTTTTTTTTTATGTATATACCAACATTTTATATTATATAGATGATCCTGAACAAGATGAACATATTGATGGTGATCCTTTCAATACATTATTTGTTACCCATTTGAGTCCAGAATTGACAGAATCTGATCTTACTAGTGAATTTGAATTATATGGACAAATCAAAAAGGTAAAAATGTCTCATTATCATAGCAACCAAAATTGATAGTAATTTAACATTTGGTTACTAGGTTCGTCTTATTCGTGATAAAGAAGGGAAATCTCGTTGTTATGCATTTATAGAATTTGAAAGAGAAAAAGATATGCGTGGTAAATGTTCAATTGGTAGAAAAATATAATGAAATGCTAAAATGTTATTGTAAATAGCGGCTTATAAAGATGCCGATGGTTTGAAAATCTTGGGACGCCGTATTTTGGTAGATGTTGAGCGTGCTCGTACAGTTAAAGGCTGGAAACCTCGCAGATTAGGTGGTGGTCTTGGAGGCAGAGAACAACAAAGATCATCGTCATCATCTCATTCAATGAACAATCGTCATGCTAGTCGTGATCGTTCATCTTATAGTGATCGCGATAGACACAGAGGTGGTAGTAGCAGTTATGGTGGTGGTGGTGGCGGTAGTGGATATATTAGAAGAGATGATGAAAGAAAAAGATCTCGTATTCGCTCACGAAGCAGAAGTCCAAAAGGATTCAAGGACAGAGTTGATCGATATGGTAGTCGTGGCGGAGGCGGTAGAGATAGATCAAGAGATCGTATGGGTAGTAGCAGCAGAAGAGATAGATATTAATTTGCCTTCTTGATGATATCACAAGTATACATTTATATACATATATATATATTTCCATTTTCTTTCCCTATAAAAAATTGCTTATATTAATCATATACGATTATTCTGTTTGTAATCTAATTTTATTATGACATGGTAAATATTGTATATATGGTCAAGATCTGTTGTTGGAAACAAAACACTGCTATTAGGATGCATATATGAAAACAAGTTAAGTGGTTGATATGTGTTATATAATAAACTTTTTTGTTTGTATATTGTTGCATAATAATAATGGTAAAACAATTGTTTTTATTTTGAATGATTTTTTTTTTTTTTTTTTTTTTTGAGAGGCTAATTGCACATGGAAGCATGAGGGGATCTCAACAATATCGTCATACTCATCCTCATCGTCGTACTCAATTTGGATTGTAGAAGGATCAGTGGTTATTATTGGGAGATTTTTCTCCATCATTACTCTAGCCAGTATCGCCATTTCCATAATAAACACTAATATTCAAATAGTTTCATTGCTGTGGGTGAGGTAATACAACAACTTGAGTGGCTTTAATCTGGTTACATATCCATCAGGACAATCAACGACAACAACTGCCAATTTCACATCTAGGTAAACAAGAGGGTTGGGAGTGAATCAAACGAATGTTGTATATTACCATACCCATCATCAAGAAACCTATTGTTGTCAAGTCATGAGCCAATGTGAGGGTGAGAGTGGAAAGGTGTGCCAGTATATTTTTTAATACCTTTGACATCTTTACAAGGCCATCACTGAACTCTTTGGTGCTGTTTGGGTCATTACTTCGACCACCCAAATTGCACGCCGTTCAATGTGAATAACTTGCCGACCTTTTGGCTGCACAGCTTTCTCAATATCTTTTCTATTGTTGCAATTCGTCTATCCTGGTTGCGACTGTTTGATGATGAAGTGCTAGCCTTTCCCCAACTGAGAATGACATAAAGTTAACAGATGCGAGACGAACAAAATATTATCAAACTATGCATACCTTCTGCAACAAATAACAGATGTGTCAAATGACATATCAATCAAATTTGGTATTTTATACAAGATACCTGCTTCTAGTGCTTCTTTGTGCACAGGGAATTAGTTGTTTAAATGAAGCTTCAGACAATGATGCAATATAGAATGTGCCCATTCACAAAGCAGTTCTTCTTTCGATTGAAATAATTTCTGTGTAAGTTTTGTATATAATTCTACCAAGCTACAGCTAATGTCAAACGAATTTAAAAAGGACATCGATTCTGAGGGTAACGTGTCAAACTTCTTTACATTATGCGCTTTGATCCCTTTTAATTCATTATCTTGAAACGCATCCTCCCAAGATTTGTCTCGAGTATCTGGTATTAGAGAATGCCTAGGACTAGATAAATAATCAGCAAAAGTGACAAGGATATCAAAAGAATTAAGTACTTACTGTTCAAATTTATAGCTGATTGCAAATTCCATCATTTTGTCCTTTACTACAGCTCCTCCAGATAACTTCCATTTTTTTTGTCATCGAATTTTCCGTACATTGCTCTGACGGGCTTTTTTTTTTTCTCCTAGTTGTGCTGTTGAATTTGAGGTTCTTCAGCACCCAACGATATCTTGTTTATAATGTCAAATGCTAATGGTTCCTAGTCTGGTTTGCTATTCTTCTCCTATGAGAAAATAAGTTTATTAGAAAAATATGCATTGTGTAATATTGTACCTTACGTTTTTAATGTTCATCAATTTAAGAGTTTGCACAATTCTATTATGTCACAAATTTTTGTATAGTTGCATTGGAGTATTATTATAATTGCCGCTAACAAATGTTGATAATTTGGCTAAAACGTTTTTGACAGATACAGCTTTATGTCTTTCAATTGATTGATAACTACCAAGATTTTTGTTGCATAATTTGTGATTTTTGCATTTGTTGAATATTTAAAACAGCTACATATCATATTTGTATTTAGAATCCTAGGAAGCACCATGATTAGAAGAGGTGCTGCAGCTACTGCTGCTCATCATACAAAACACGATGATGAAAATTTGAGTTGAAATGTATTCTTGTGCGAAAGAAAGCTATGGACAATCTGGATTTTTCTTTTATTAATTAAAATCGAATATATGTTAATTTTCTTGAGATAGTAAATGTTATAACCCAATCTATAAGCCTGATATCAATAAGAAGGCGTGGTTGTTATTTCTTTTTCTTTCATTATTTCTGAATAAATCGAAGCTGTTGCCCCCTATCTGCTGCGTTTTAAAAGAAACTCGACTGCAATTATGGTATTATGCTGTGAGTTGTACATAAACTACTAAATTTGAAGAATACATTTAAAAAATGGTTTCCCAAATAAACAAACAGCTCATAATATATACAGTATATGCGATGTATTATTTTCTACCTCAAAAATTTCATAAATGAACTTTATATGCATTGCATGAATACCAGGCATTAATTTTGCATTACATGACCTTTTTCTACTCCTCTGTTGCAAACTCCATTGCGATAGTAACTACTAGCTATTGAAGAAGAAAAAAGCTCATAACTTAGATCATCGTCGGTTATTGTCGAAAATAAAATTTATTTATCAGTTCATGCTGAAGTAATTGTCAGTTTTAGTTAACTCAGATTGTTAGGAACTATAAGCTTAATCGTCACCACAGGTTCCTGATATAGTTGTTATCTTTATTGCTTTTATCACTTTTATCTGAGATTTACGCAATGGCAAACAGCTTATTTATGAAGATATAGTGAATCTAATTAACAAAATCATCACAACGTGAGTATCTATAATTAAAAACCAACAGTTACACTGTAAATGAATAAGTCTAATTGCTTTTATTTTTTTTTTTTTTTTTTGTCGAGGGTGGGGAGTAAATCTAGAGTCGCTTTACTCTCTGTACCTGCGGTAAATGTAGCATTGTACTTAAATTTATTCAGTGTCAGAAACAAGCAAAATCTTAAAGTACAGAATCTGGTGGGGAAGAGTTGGCTGAAAAGATTACCAAGAATAAATAAAGATACTATTTACTGAAAAGAACTTGTTAAACTAGACTTATGTTTAGAGGATTAACGATAGTGTTTACTGAATACAAATTAAAAAGTTATTTATAAGTTTAGTGTTTATAGCCACAGCTACTGTGGTTATGCTGCTACTACGGCTTGACCGTTATATGAAGTTACAATCACCGATTGTTAAAACAATAATGCAATAGCTTCAAGACATTCATTGGCGACGTCATTCTTTCGTGATCACCATTAAAATACACAGGTATTCTAATTCCTCTGGACTATTTTACATTTTTTTCTCACCTTTAATGACCAGTGACTAGGGGGAGCATTCTATGCTCTTCGACAAACCGGTAAGCCTATCGAGAAACTTTGGAAGATAGAAACTCCCGCGTCTGCTTAGTCTTCGTAGCTTGGGGTCTTTTCAGACTCGACAGTAGCTCTTCAGTTAATCTGATCAGTGGCTAGTTGACTAATATTGTCATGATTTTGGTGTTCAATGGATGATTAGTAGAACAGTGACTAGGGGGAGCATTATTTGCTCTTCGACAAACCGGTAAGCCTATCGAGAAATTTTGGAAGATAGAAACTCCCGCGTCTGCTTAGTCTTCGTAGCTTGGGGTCTTTTCAGACTCGACAGTAGCTCTTCAGTTAATCTGATCAGTGGCTAGTTGACTAATATTGTCTACTTTTCAAATTTAATTGCCAAAAGAAATGGATCACTAACTATCATGTATATTGCTGTAGGTTGTTTATTATCTCCTTTGCTTTCTTGTGTTTTCTCTCACCTGAGCTGCTGTTGATTAATTTTGCATCGTGAATTACTTATTTTTCGTATTGAAAATCTCCTGTAGCCATTTTTTCGTTCGGCTTATTCATTTGCAGGTAAAACTCTCAAAATTCAAGAAAAGATGGCACGTATACTATTTGTGTTAAATTGATGAATTTGGGACAATTGTGTTTGTAACTGCTGTGTTTTGATTATAGATAAACTCACGTTGTGGCAATTTTGTCAATAAGATTCACTATGGCGACTATGTTATTTATTTAGAAAGTAAAGGTTATACATTTGTTATTTTATTTATAAAATATGATGATTAATCATCAGGCCTAATAGGTGAACTATTCATGTTAAGCCTGCCTGTCTTTTGGATATAAACATTGGGAAGCTTAATAATAGCGTTTTTTTTTGAAATTATTCTGGATTTCACTAATGTCTTCATAACCAGGTGCTTTTCTAGTCTTTATCTTCATGTTGCTGATATGGGAATTTTCTAAGGCGTCTATTGCTTCGTACGTTTCTATTATCAGTTTCTAATAAAAAGTATTGGTTATAAACATGGCATCAAAGCGTCCTATAATAAAGATAAATAACATACCTTCATAAACCAGAGTAGATTAACTAATCTTCTCAAATTTTCCTCACTGGTTCTTGCTGCTGTTGGCACTTCAACCGAGCCTATACAATTTTTGATGTACAACTTGCTGTGTGGCATCGATACTCGCCAAATTCTCAGTTTGGTGGCTATAAAATGAGTATTAAAAAATTGTTTACATTTACAATATTAAAAAATTGAAAAAGATATATACGTGTTGCTTGAATAAAGAATACACCAATTCTTTTGAAGGTGTCAAAGTTTCCGTAGGGAAACTTTCGACCAATGCAATGAAGCATTGAAACTAGCCCATAACCAGCCTTAATGTAATCCTGTGTCTCCTTTGAGTTGTTTGAAAGGTGAAAAGGACCTGTAGTTTCAATAGCAGCAATTTCTATCTTGTGTTTGTTGTTGATAATGATACCATCAGCATTGTAGTATGAACTATCATCTTTGTGCACCAGCTTCATTACAAACGGCCTGCAATCGAACTTCTCCGGGATGAAATTTTGTTGTTTCAATCATTTTTGACAAACAATCAATTATTGGCCATATAATTCGATGATTATAGCTTGTTTCAAGCTTGTAAACATCACTATCTTCAATAAATAATCCAGAAACACTATAGCAAAAGTAAGCTATACGGACGCGATAAGTTCCAACTATAAATTCAAATACTCACAATGATTGAACCACAGCATGAAAGAATTTCATAAAAGGACTATTTGACTTGAAAACTGAGAAGTATACTTCCGCTAATAATTCATTTGAAGACTGTTCATCAGCGAGTGTCTATAATTTAAGTAATATAATGTTAAAGATCTATATAAAAATGAATTTGACCCATAAACTAAAAGTATTACTTACTATCGTATCGAAAATTCTGTTATAAAAATCCTGGTCATTCACAAAGGAGTCAGGGATTTCTTTGATAATCATTTCTGTCCTGTTAATCAAATCTTTAGGATAATATTTCCTTGTTGATTCAGATCCGATTTTGTTTCCAAGTTGGATAATATTTAAGTTCTCTAAGCTAAAACAAAATGTCAATGTGCTAAATAACAACGCCAGACAATTCTTTGTGCACACCTGTATTTGTCTATGTCGTTCTGTGTTTGCATATTCTCCAAGACTTTCTTCCAAAGCTCCCAAATACCTAACTTTACATCTTCTTCTACGACTATTTCTATTTCTCGCTCGCTTTCCTATTGACAATCATAAAGTAAGAATTTTAATGGCTTTTTCTTTCTTCTAGTAGGTTGTTAGGTACTTACAAATTCGTCGTCTGTGTTATAGTATAAGGATTCATAGGAATTTGTAGTTTGTGCCAAATCTGCTGGTGATGTTCGCAAAGGTGATGATGCCAAAGGTGATGATGCTAAAGGTGATGATGCCAAAGGTGATGATGGCAAAGGCGATGATGGCAAAGGTGAAGCAGGTTCTTCAAATGTCTTCCTTTTCTTGTTGCTGTGGTCAGCATTCATTACTTGAGTTCCATAGTTAACGGAAGCAATGTTGACGTTGCTACAATTACTGAGAGTGAGGCCTGATTGCTCTTCAGACGACTATTTTTTGGGTATTAATATCTTTAATACATTAAACTTTCAGTCTTTTAAATTTTTACCTTGTTACCAACATCTTCCAGTAAGCTTGCGATATATTGCTTAACATCTTCGTCTTTTACAGTACCGCTTATGTCAACAAGACGCTGCCTGTACTGAGTGATTATTACATTCATGTTTGGTTTAATGCGTGCATTGTTTAATCGGTGTTGCTTGAAGCAACTAATTGTCCAATCAGACAGATTGTTATTCCTGAAAAAGTCATATTCTTTGTTTTTGGGTAGCGAGATTTTAGTATGTAAGTTAAGCATTTTGTTATGAAAGAGTACAACAAAGCCGTGCCTAAAACCACGGCTTTTTTTTTTATTTATTTCTTGCTCCGCATAAACATATCAAGAGGCGCAAATTTAAATAAAATTGAGAGGAACAAGATCTATTGGCTTGTTATTGTCTGAAGAACAATATTTGAATATATAATTTGTGCTAAGACATCCTACGTTGGATCATAAACTATATCTTCATATTCTTTTAAAACATTATCGTATTCATCTTCATAAAAAACTGTTTGTCATTGCGTAAATCTCAGATAAAAGTGATAAAAGTAATAAAGATAACAACTATATCAGGAACCTGTGGTGACGATTAAGCTTATAGTTCCTAACAATCTGAGTTAACTAAAACTGACAATTACTTCAACATGAACTGATAAACAGAGAATTATGATTCTTTCAAATTAGAAGAATTATGTTCTTACAGTACTTATGTTGCTCAAGAACTAAATTAGTAGATGTTGAGGTAATGCAATAACATTCCCGCTGAGCTCCTGTATAATTTCTGCATAAATTCGAAGCAAATTACCAAGCGTTATAACAAGACAATTTTGCAATCATAAATAAATGTATTTTCGGCATCATTGTTGGGGAGCGCCAATATGACTGTACTAAATTTGCACTCTTGGACAAATTGTCCAAAGATGCATATAAAAGCGAGTTAAGTGGTTGATATGTGTTATATAATAAACTTTTTTGTTTGTATATTGTTGCATAATAATAATGGTAAAACAATTGTTTTTATTTTGGATGATTTTTTTTTTTTTTTTTTTTTTTTTTTTTGGAAAGTTTAGAGTATACTTCTTAATTTTGATTAAAAAGCTAAAAACTATACTTTTTATATATAAAGAATCAAAAAATACCATCAGATAGAGAACATTTCATAGAATATATTTCATGCTACAATTGTATAAATGACGTTTTAGATTAAATCGAAAAAATACATTGAATAGTGAATTTTATGAAATTTCACCTACTGTGATTGGTATTTGTTATATTGCATTCTTGATTTTCATGAAGCAATGATAATTTTTTCTATCCATCCATTAAAAAGAAAACAAAAAATATCAGCAGATACAAAAGATGTTGTAGAATATATTTGAATTTTGAAATAGAAAATATATGATTTAACGCAATCCAGGAAATTTACGTACAACTGAAAACCAGGAAATATAAATTTAGTCGTTAATTGGATTTTGTTTCATAATTAAGGCATATTCACTGAATGTCCAGGTGAATTTTTGCATTCATCAACCATATAATTTAATGGTACATATATTGAATCAAAATACAAGTCTTTATAATTTGTTACATAGATTATTTTTGTCGCACATCGTATGTGAAAATTCGAACATCTCTTGTAACACACAATCAAGTAGCTCCTCTCCGAAAAATATATATAAAATTTCTCTTTTTTATTTTATTTTTTCCAATTTCTTTTCTCTTTCTCGTAATAATGAATATGACAGAGTCAGTGGTAACAAAGGAGGAACCAAAAATTGAAGCCATTACAAATATTTTAAAAGATGAGTTTAATTTGACATCTCAAATTGACCAAGAAAAAGGAAAACACAAATTTGTTCCTCATAAACGCACTGAAGAGGAAATAAAAAACATCAAAGCAGCAGATCCAGAGAGATTTGGTGCAAATTTGATTCAAATAAAGAAAGGACAAGTAGCTTTAAATCCACTTACCCCAAGAGAACAAGAGAAAGAAGGCAAGCCTTTTTAAAATATAATATTCAGGGGAAAGAAGGGGAATGTGAATATTAACATTTTGTAGCACAGATGAATCAGTAATTAAAGGATTAAATCATTTATTTGATAATCAATTCATGGCAGCAAAAACTACTTTTGAAGAAAAGGCAGATTGGTAAGTAAACCATGCAATTGCAATGTATTCATGTTATTAACATGCAATTTTTTTAGTGATCCATTAAATGCTTTGGCTCTTAGTTCAATGGCCTTTTTAAAAGGTAAACAATATTAATAAAATGTAAAGTTTACACATAATAACACTCTTTTTTCTCACACAAAAAAAAAAAAAAAAAAAAAAAAAAAAATACACTCAAAAGCTGTCATGGTAAGGCACACATAAAAGATTTATGATTGTTGTAGCACAAGGATATTAATGTTTACAATTAACAGACCTCAGCAGACCAAGATCAAACAATGGCATTGAATGCATTAAATGAAACTTATAATATTGCAAATACTCAATTAGAAGCAGCCAAGAAATCATCTAAAGTATATGGTTATTTTTCAGGATATTATAATTATTTGAAAAAGAAGGATGGTTCTTCTCCAACAGATGTAACAGCTACTATACCTACTACAGAAACTACTCGACCTTCTGCAAATTATCCACCCAATAGTGTTTTGCGTGCTCATGTTTTAAAAGCAGAATGCTGTCTTCAAATTGCTATATTGCAATTACTGCAGGAATCAGTAATGGGATATGTTAAATGTGGTTTAAATTTAAGAAGAGGTAAAATAAATCTGTAAATCAAGATTGAATTATAGCATCTAACTTCAAGTTTTTGCCTATAGCATATTCATCTTATAGTTATGTGTGGTCAGAATACCAAAAAATGGGTGCAGACCATTTAGCATTTATGGATTCGGATACAATTTCAGGTGTAAAATTTGGGTAAATTTTGATAGACATACACAATCATTCGTGTACTCATATTAAATTTAGTATTGGCTCTGTTCATTTGGTATTGTCAGCTTTACCAGCTAAAATTTTAAAGGCAGTTTCAGCATTTGGTTGGCAACCCAACAAGAAATATGGTTTTGTATTATTAAATGAATGCCGTCAAAGTAAGCGAGTAAGATCATCTATGGCTACTATCATGTTATTAGCTTATTATACAGCTGCTATTTCATTTGCTCCACAAATTATGGCTGATGTCTACAAGAAAACTGCTATGGATGTAAGATTTTTCGTTATACGATATCATGATATATTTTACTAACAATGACCAAAAAGATTTTATTAGACGCTCAAAAATATCATCCCAATTCTGCTGTATTTCTCTTTTTTGCAGGTCGTATGGCTCGTAATGGTTTAGATTTGCCATTATCTACGCAATCATTTTTATATGCAGCTGAAATAAGTCGTGGAGAATGGGCAGAAGTAGCTGTAACAAATTCATGTAGATTTGAGATGGCTATTAATCACATGTTGACTGGTAATTGGAATCATGCTGCAGCTACATTTGAGTATTTATATGAGCAACAATATTGGTCTGCTGCCTTTTGTCGATATGCTCAAGGCGCTTGCTACGAAATGATGGGTGATCGTACCGAAGCCATTTTAATCTTTGCAGAAATACCTCAATTAGTCGTAAAGAAACTTGGTGGTCGATTATCAGACATTGACTCGTATGTTCTTCGTAAAATAACCATGTTTCAAAAAAGTGGTTATCAAAACTTGGATTTCTATGCTCCCATTCTTGAATACATGTGTATTTGGAATTTATTCCCGTATGTTAGCCCCGAGTTATTGACCCATGCTTTGAATCGCATTCAACGAGGTTTAGCGGCTATCCAAAAGTGTGAAAATCTGGAGCAAGAGCAAAGAATGATGGAATTGGCACCAGATGCACCAATGCCTGATTACTTTGATGAAAGAGCTTCATTGTTGGTAATCAAAGCATCTATCTTAAATGTACTTGGTAGACCTGAAGATACTACCTTGGACATTAATTGGGTCTTGGATCACAAGGAATGTATTTTACAAGATACCTGGACAGTTCCTTATGCCTTATGGGAAGCAGGTGTCTCTTGTTGGTCGCTTGATCTCAAAAATAAAAGTAGACAAGTTTGGGAAATGGCTCTAGATCATGGAAAACATGACTTTGAACATCGATTAGCTGTACGTCTTAATTTAGCGTTAACACATACAGAAGAATTAGGCTATACAAACCCAAAACCTGAGCCCATTGATGATAAAAAACGCTTTTCTGTGGCATTAGATCAACCCTCCTCCATAAATAGTATAACATCATCCTCTTAAATCATCATTATTATATTTTTTATTTATAAATTTATTTATACACATTTTGGAGTTTTTCTAAAATTGACTTGCTTGACCTTGCTTCAAAGCTCTTTCTTCAAGGTATAATGCCTTTTGTGTCCATTTCTTACTTTGAAGAGTTTGCAACACATTATTCATCCTTTTTCTTGCAGCTCTTTCGTCTTCTTCTTGTTGTGCTCTAATTTCATAGAATTCTGATGTTGCTTTAGCGTAAGCCTTTCTTTCAGGCATCTTTTCATGAGTCATTAAATAAAGTTGGTATTTGATTACACTATTCTAATAGTTTAGTATCCTAATATGATGGTAAACACACACACACACACACACAAACAAACTTACGCTTCACCATCAATTTGAGAAGGATGCATACCATCCAACATGAGTTTACTGAAATCAGTGCGATTGACGCCTAAATCATTTTCTACTAAAACTTTGGGTCTAGATAATTCGAAAGGATGATCCTTGAAAAATTGTCTTCTAAGTTTATCTTCAGGATAAACAATAGCACGAGGTCTAGGTGGAGGTGTACGTAAATGCTTTTCAGAATGACGAAGACGATGAGTTTGACGAGGTTTGGCTAATAAGCTTTGTTCCAACTCTGTTTGGCCTGAAATATTGGCTTCAGGATTTTGAGAACGGATAACACTAGGTCCAGGGGGGATGGTTTGAACTACTGAAAGCCATACTGGTGGCTTTTTCATTAAATTTCCTTTCAACATGTTGGAAACATGCTTTGCAAGTCCTGTGGGTGGTGCACGAAAAGCCATGATAGTATCTAAATAAGAAAGAGAGGATATGTCAAATAAAAGAAATCAAATTTTTCTAGCTTCCCCCACCCACAACCCACCCCTAGTAAATAGAGAATGGTTGGCTATAATAATATACATTGAAAGAAAGTAACTTTTTTTTTAATAACCGATGGAGAAAGTTATTTGAAGTGAAGCTTTACACTGATATCATCTAAACACCACCCACACTCAGTTGTCCAGTATTTTATATATCTTCTGGTGTAGCTTTTTCAGGTTATAATAGAAGAGAAAATAACTTTGAGAGGCAAGAATTCTTGCTTTTAATTCAAACTTTCATTTTTGAGCAATATCAATTACTTCAGGGGGGGTTTTTTTAAAACTCTCAGAAACATGGTAGAGTAAAATCCACGTTACTATGCAATGTGTACTCGCCATTTTTATAAAAAAAAAATGTTATATATGATTTAAATATAGATGTTTGGTTGACTTGAACTTTTGGTTTGCTTTTAATCCATTTACGGCGTTTGCCATATTTTTATGAAGTTCTTTGTCAGAAACAAAAGATGAAAACTTCAAATCAGTATTATTACATTATTACGCTAAACTGCGTATTTGTGCATTTTTTTTTCCAATATAAAAATCTGAGGATGATCAATCACAGATCGTAGGTCTACGTATTCATAGTTGGGGCGACTTCTGCCAGTATGTAAAACCTATTGTACTATTTTTCTTTAAGCTCACTTGATTAAGCACACTAAAAAACTCAAAATCATACTTTTTCCTTAAAAATGAGTCCGGATTTTCATCCCTGCTTAACTTTTTTTCCCACTAAACAACATCAAAAAAAAAATTATATGCCAATGTACCTAATATGTTCAACTTTCATTCAAAAACATGTATTCGGAAATGTCCTATTTTTTACAGTTGTTATAATCTTTTCAATGCTAATGTTTCAGATTTTTACGCTTATTTTACTTTTAAGAACTAAAAAATTTGGGCTTTCATATCTCTATAAAAAATTAAGTTATGCTGACATTTTTTAATAATAAAACTTACTCGTTTAGAAGCCATCTATAACATATTTAAGTATAAAAAAAATTTGGAATACTTTTTTTAAATCCCATTTTTTCGACCTTTTTGTAGCGGATTACAGAATATTCGTTAAATTGAGCAGCAGTTGTTTTTTATTGTTGTTAAAGATCTCAGTTAGCTCAATTAGTTCCAAATTTTGGAATTGAAAAAAAGTAGACAAAAATTCTGTTTTCTCTGCGAAAAATGCAGCTAAAAAGTTTATCAATAGCTCAATCGATAGATAATTTTTTTGTGCGTATTATTAATAACTTAAATTTGAAATACTCTTATAAAAAGCGGCGTGTATCTTCAGAAAACCCTCAAAATTTCAGCTGCATTTTACACAAAATTTAATGTGAAACATTTGTTTAAATTTTATTTAATCGGATGCAAAATGTAATACTTTACAAAAACTATTTAATGCGCTAGTTCAGCTTACTTTGCAGTTCATGAGCCATTACATAATTTTGATTTTTTGGTCATTTTTTGATCGATTTGTCAAATCAATTTTTAGACTCAGTTATGATAAATCTTAAGCTGTAATGTGAATTACTATTTTGATTATCTCGACAAAAAGTAAGTGATTTTTGATGAAACAAAAAACATACAGTAACTTGCAATGGGATCTATCTTGTGATAACAGAAAATAAACACCTCAATTTAGGCACTCAATTTTTTTCAGTTAATGTTAGATCAATTTGGTCAACCATGAGTCAGTGCACCTATATTCTAGTATTAACTCTTCTATTTTCGAACAAACATCAACAGCCCCATAGAGACAAAGTACATTCTTATGGAATATTTTACAAGATTAGATCCGATATTGGGTGAAAACATCCGAACACTAACTGAAGCCTACTTTTTTACAAGTGTAAAAAACTGACAACAAAAGCTCTATCTCACCGAATTCCATTTCAAATGATTTTTAGTTCTACATGAAAATACGCAAGTATTTCGGGCACAATAACATCGAAGGGAAATACCCACAATTTACTGTGTATCGAAAAAAACATTGCCAAACGCACCTATAACTTGTTGCGCACTTTTGTTGGAGACATCTAAAAATGCAATCTCTATGAATATTGATCCAAGTAAGCTGCTACTCTACGTGAATATTGGCATGAGTACGTGCTACGTGCATCTCTGATATCTGCCTCCTTAAGCCCTTCTGCATTCGGTAGGTCTGAACAGCAAGTTAATTTCACTATTATTACATACACTAAGGTCAGTAAGCTCATTAGTTTCTATGAATATTGATACAAATGGACGAAAAATTTCATTGATTGGAAAAACTTGTCTTTTGTAATTGTTACATTTCAAAATACTAAAAATGCTAAAATCTTCAAAACTCTTTTAAGAACTAATGCGACTTTCATATCCTAAGGCGTATCCTCAATTTGGCGTGTACGCTTTTTAAAATCGAATTAATACGCAGAACTTAATTGTGCATACTAACGAAATGACAACATAAAATATAATGTAATTGTACAACACGCATGGGCACTTACAAGTGACGATTTTCAAAAGCTCATATGCTACAGGTGCTTGAAAAAAAAATTTTGAGCCATTTTAAAACTTGATCGATTTTGTGTTGCTTCATTAATGATGTATACTTTTTCGAAGTCAAACATGCATAAGACAAGTGTCAATTAACGCTAAAAAATTAACTATATACCAACAGTAATATTATAATGCCAGATCTTTCAAAGATTTATTTTAGCCCACAGCAAAGGGCAAATAAGAAAGGGTAGCACATGCTGATTATGGAAAATATGAGGTACACATTTCTTAATTTTTCAAATAGATAATCAATGGTATATTGCCGTATCAGGCTTTTAAAACTAGATGTAAAAGCGTGTGAAAACAAGAAAACAGCGCTTTAGCTATAACCATCACGGTGCTAATTCTGGAGATATAACATGCGCAGCTTTTCTGTTTCAGACATCAAATTTTGTTCCTCTGGATATGATGTATCATGTGTTCCAAATGTATGCATGTACAATGTCCAGCGTTGCTTCCCTGTATATAGTAGGGGTGCCACCACGAATCGTATTAATTTTTATATATGTATAATAGCTGAATAAAGCATATATAAAAGCATATATTAGATTAAAAGGCCTTAAATAATTAGGAAATTATAATTATTACAAGCTATATAAAATCATGCAATGCACGCTCTAAAAAAGATTTAGTTCTAACTGTATAATCATATTCTCAACCGCCAATAAAGATTATTTGAAACTTATTTTATAAAAGAAGTCTAATCTGCACGAAATTACGATAAAAATGATGTGAATGTGAGATTTCTTGTGTATATATAAAAGATAAACATAAATCATGCAGGACAAATAAACCTTATAGGACAAAAGAAGGAAAAGAGCATTCGTAAGTTATATGCTATGCAGCGGCGTTGTATTTATTTTATACAATAAATGTGAAACAAAGAATAAGATAAGGAGCGAAACGGGCGCTGTTAAAGATAAAATGGAAAGCACAGTTTCTTTTATAGTTTCAAAACATGCCGATCATTCTTAATCTTAAGGATGAAGAAATTCCTAAACTTTGGTAACTAATTTATCAATCAATAAGTCGTTTAAAGGGATGTTTCTTGTTCAATTAAAATATTAATTAGAATGTTGTTATTAGACAAACTATGATTTATTTGGTATCATTACAGGTACACACTAAGAATTAACTGCATATACTTGATGCACATAATATATGAGACAAAATAAGAAGAAATCCATATACGCATAGAGTAGCATTAAATTAATTTTATTCAATATACACTTCTTTTTATCAAGATCGATGATTCTTGCCCCTCAATTTTCGCAATTTACCATCATTTATAAAGTTGGGCGTAGATTAGTAAAATTTATTTATATTTACAAAAAAAAAAAAAAAAAAAAAAAAATCTTGAGAAGAATCTAGTTTGGTCCATTCAGAAGGAATACATTTTTTTAATTAGGAAATAGTGCTTTCAAGAACGAAAAAAAAATAGGTAAATTGCATTTGAGGAAGGAAAAAAAAAAAGATGTGTTCTGTTTTTGAATGCAATCCTGATTTCGAGGAGGGGAGGGGGGGGATGGGAGGACGCTATTTAGTTAGAATCACGGTTGAATAAATACAAAACATCTTTAATTTTAAAGAATTTGACCAAATATGATGCTGTTGTCATTTTTTATTTCTTAGATTGGCCTTGACATTATCTTTTGTGGACACACAACCTTGTTCTGTACATAAACATGTCAATTTTAATTATTTATTTTCTTATCCCCATAACACAAATAAAAAAAAAAGGAGAGGCAATAATAATAAAATGGCATTTTTATCAATTCATTAAACAATCTGCATTCTTATTTTTTTTTATCAAAATGCTGTTAAATTCTAAATAAGTATTATTTTATTTAAATTCCAAATATGATAAAAATATGGTAGAACATAATAAAATAATAAAAATAAGGTTATTAGGGCCCTTTTGATTTATAAAAGCACGATCATCATAATAATTCATATGTAAAAAAAAAATTGTCATAAATTTGCATAGGTTTTTTAAATTTTGAATCAGAAATACTCTATATATAAAAATAATAAAAAAAAAAAAAAAAAAAAAAAAAAAAAAAAAAAAAAAAAAAAAAAAAAAAAAAAAAAAAAAAAAGTGGTTGTAGTAATTATATGATAAAAATGTATAAATGCAATGTCTAAATTGTTCAAGTTAAGGAAAGACTAAAGTGGGTGTATTAGCGTGTAAGTGTAAGTATATGTGTATGTGTATGTGTATGTATGTTTTGCAAAAAAAAAAAAAAAAAAAAAAAAAAAATTAAGATAGAAAATGTCTTGTTGCAAGCAACGAGCAAATATGCTAACATCTTTTAACTGTGATTGTTCGAGCCTTTCTTCTATTAATCAATTTTTGAACTTGATCATTTTGTGAACATAATGGATCTGATTGAAAATGACGACCTCTTGCATCTGATCTTGCAAACGGTTTTTGACAGCAAGGACAATGATACGGTTTAGCGCCTGTATGAACTCGCACATGACGTTCTAAATCATGTCTTCTAGAAAAGGCACGAGTACAATGCAAGCATTTATGAGGCCTTTCTTCGTCTATTAGCAAATCAAAAAAAATGGACTTTTCTTCTATAGGTGAGAAAGAAGCTTGACTACTACCACTGCTACTAGAAGGTGATGAGGTCGACCAAGTAGGGGAATTTAGAACAGCAGGGGAAAAATTCAGGTCGTAAGATTCATCGCAAAGCAAGAAATGAATATCATTCCACAATAGTTCCAAATTAGTTGTATCTATAGCAGGTTTAATTTGGTTAAAATCAATGGGATTACCCAGTAAATTGTTAAAAGATATCATTTCTATTGATAATACAATGATTTAATGTGATATAATAAAATTTAATACGAAATAAAAAAAAACAAAACAAAAAAACAAAAAAGAGGAGATATAGGAAGGAATAAAATTGAAATTTTGGTCTAAAAAGTTTAGCTTTTATACTTGATTATTATACGGATATTGATGGGGGGAGTAGAAGAAAAAGAGAAAGAGAGAGGAGAGGAGATCAAGAAAAAGAGAAAGGAGGAGGGGGAGAAGAAGAGATACGCACACGCGTAAAGAGAAAGAGGAACAGACAGACAGACAGACAGACATCGATCATGCAATATGAACGATTTTGATGATTTTCTTTTTTGTCAAAAATTCACTGTTAATGGAAAGCCTAAATAAAATAAACTTTTTTGATGAAATGTTGTACCCCCCCTAATGTAATGCTATTATAGATACATATAATTAATAAGATTTTTGCTCCTACTTTGGTTGCATTGATATCTTCTCTCCCCTCTTTTGGTACTACTCCCTTTATAGTTACACGTGTGACCCGAGGCAAATCTTTTTTTTTTTTTTTTTTTTGTGTGTAATCATTATCATATTCATAAGTGGTTCCATTGTAATAAAAAGTAAAATGCTGGAATTAAATGTAGCGATTTGGTTAATTTATGATTCTAAATTTGATTTCTTTCTCTTTTTCCCTCTCTTTTTTTTTTCTGCTTTTATATACATAAGAAATGGGAAATAGTTCATCAAAAAGTAAATCAAAAAAGCAACAAAAATCACGTAAAATAGTTGCTACGGCAACGAATAATAATATTAATGCTCAACCGTTTCCACAAACAACAATAACTCCTGATTATCGTAAGCCTCAACCGGAACAATCACAAAATCAACAACATGAAGAATACTACTACCATGATCAAGATCAAGAGCAAGATGAGCAAGATGATTATAATGTCGATACTAGTAAAAATAATGAACATGCAAATATCGATTCTTGTATAGAAAGGCTAATTGCATCAGCACAGCATAAACACATCGGAAAAACGCTGTGTCTGAATCAAACAGAAGTGATCGCCATTTGTCGATATGCCTATAATATATTTTTAGATCAACCTGTAAGTTTAATTATTTATAAATATATGATTATTTTCAATAACATTCATAGCTCTATATGTATAGACTTTACTTGAATTAAATCCTGGTGTAAAGATAGTGGGAGATGTAAGCAGCAGCAATTGTAATATGGTTCATTATCGCTACACAAACAATACTAATAAATTGATTATAATTAGATTCATGGACAATACCATGATTTAATAAGGTTATTTCAAATGAGTGGTTTTCCACCAAGTTCAAATTATTTGTTTCTGGGTGATTATGTTGATAGAGGAATGTATAGTTTGGAAACAATCTTACTTTTACTTTGCTTTAAAATCAAATTCCCAGAAAACTTTTTTCTTTTACGAGGTAATCATGAAAGTGCTGATGTTACACGAGGTAGGAAAAAAAACCACTAGTTAATGTGTAATCATAAACATGAAATTTAATAACATGATCATTTACCAATTAGTCTATGGATTCTATGATGAATGCAAGCGTCGCATGAATGTGAAAATTTGGAGGCATTTTGTTGATGTCTTTAATACAATGCCGATTGCTAGTTTAATTGGAGGAAGAATTTTTTGTGTACATGGTGGTTTATCACCGTCAATGCAAGCAATGGAACAGATCAGATCAATACAAAGACCTGTTGAAGTACCAGAATATGGTTTGTTGAATGATTTACTATGGTCTGATCCAAGTGATGTATCTGCAGATTGGAGTGAAAATGATCGAGGGGTTTCTGTATGTTTTGGTACTAAAAATGTTGATGATTTTTTGACTCGATATGATCTAGACCTTGTTTGCCGAGCTCATATGGTAAAATAGTTAATTATACTATATAATATGACTATATATAATGTTAACTGGTGTTATTTTTAGGTTGTGGAGGATGGATATGAATTTTTTAATCAGCGTAGATTAGTGACCATATTCAGTGCACCAAATTATTGTGGTGAATTTGATAATTACGGCGCTGTCATGACTATATCAAAGGATTTATTATGTAGTTTTGAATTGTTACCGCCTGAAGAAAAAGTAGTTTCTAATGAGCAAAAGTGTAAAAAAAATAGGTAAATATTTTAATTTGGTACACAGATTTTCACATTTGATTCTAACTATTGGAATTTTCTTTCTCATAGTTTATCATTACAATTACCTACTTGATAATAAATCTTGTACTATACATCACCACAAACGTCTTGAAATTTTCTATTACCATTATTTTAATTGATAATTGACCTGAGCACAGCATCACAATATACATTTACAAAATATAAGGGAATATTTTTAATTAAAAATTCAAACATTTGAGTATATATCGATGCATGTTATGAAATCAATCGAATATAAAAATAAAATTTAATTAGTATTATTATGAACGGATCATATAGAATGCATATTTAGTAATGCATCTTACTCCCACTAAAAAAAAAAAAAAAAAAAAAAAAAAAAAAGAATAAAACCATATTTACAAATAAACTATCAAGTTAAAGAAAGAAATCAGTTTTTTTTTTTTTTTTTTCTTATATCCTTTTCCAATATTCATCTAACATTTAATATTTAACAATTCAATATTTATGTAATACCTTATACAAAACTGAAGATCTAACCATTTATAAAAAAAAAAGAAAAGAATCTTGTTCATACATAACTCCTTCTAATTACTTGAAGCTTTAAGTATATCACATGGCTTCTTTTGGAATACGCCAGCATAAAACGTTGGCTAGTAAATAAACTAAAATGTTGTCAGATGCATTATCTATTGGAGTACATTTAAAAACTTGGTCCCCCAGGTTAAAAAAAAAAGTTAGCCAGGGATACGCTAATATTGTGCTATGATTACAATCGATTCAATGCAGATCCAGAATATCTACTTGCGCCCAATACCTGAGAAATAAAATTCTTTGTGTTAAATTCAGGGGAAAATATAGAAATTCAGGAGAAAATCTCTTAAGTTTACACCTGCACCACCACCTATAACCAAACCTTTGGTTTAAATAAATAGGAGGTTTTGACAAAATGCAAAGAATATTAAATAAAATAGGAGGTTTTGGCAAAACATAAAAAATACCATAGAAATAAAACATGATTATGACTAAATATAGGAAACAACCAACAATTTTATAAAAAAAAAAAAAAAAAAGAAATGCAGATATGATTAATATTTTTTTTTTATTATTTTAAATTTAATGCAAATTTAATACCTTTTAATACAAGCTTCAAAAAAAAAAAAAAAAAAAAAAAAAAAAAGCCGTTACAAGTAAAACGGAATAAGAATATTCTTGTTACAAGGAAACTTAGTTGTCTTTTTTTATTTTTAAAAGAAAAAAAAAAAAGGAGATAGAGAAGGAAAATGGTATTTGAATGAAACAGAAAAAGAAATGGTAATTTTTATTATTTTAGAAAATTGGAAATCCCATAGCTTTAACTTTTTTGTTTTGTGCATATTTAATATGCTTTAGTGGGGGTGTATGCACATTAAAAAAGTCACCCATTTGCATCAATTGGGTAAAAATACATCTAATAAACTTATTTTTCGATATATACCCTTGAAATATTCACTCCTTAAAAAACAACAACTGCAAAATGTCCTTGGATATAGATTGGAAAAAACTTGATTCTGAATTGGCTGGCCATGTTCAACAGTTCCTAAATAAGCACTTTCAAGCTATTACAAAACCATCATTTATTGGTGATATTCAAGTAAAAGATTTTCAGTGGGGTAATGAAGCTCCTCAAATTGAAATAACCAATATAACAGAGCCATTTCCTGAATTTTATGAGCAAGAAGATGCAAACGAACAGGATACAAATACGGCAGAAACTGCATCTGGCACAAATATAGTAAATCAAAATATCGCATCTTCTTCTTCTACAGCAACAACACCAGTAACAACAAATACACCTTTAATACGCCCACAGCCATCTCCATTATTACCTCAAACTGAATCATTTTTATCAGATGATGATGAAGACACAAATGCAACAAGAATACCATTAAACACCCAAAGATTTAATTATATGCATTCATTTCATCGTTCTCCATTTGTAGCACCTCAGCATCCATTTAGTACTTCAACTGGTCTCTATTTCTCATCTCCACCTGCAAATTTAACTCCAAATGCATGGAATACATCTCATCCTTCTTCTGTTATTGAAGAAGATTGGATTGATGATGAAGATATTAATAGGGTTTTAGATCCTTCATCTATTATGCCACCACCTAGTAACTCAACTATAATCAACAAATCATCGACTGAAATGGATTTTCAGGTACACATGTTAATTTCTTATAAAGGTGATATGAGTATGACTGTAATAACTGAATTAAGAATGAATTATCCAAGTGTCATGTTTATGAGTTTACCTATCAATTTACGAGTACGCTCAGTTGAATTTGAAGCAACTGCTGTAGTTGCTTATATTCAAAGTATGCAAAGAGTGTGTGTTAGTATGTTGGAACCTGAAGATACTCGTAGTAGTGGTGGTGCTAATAAAGATATTGGAATGGATAGGTAAATAAGTCTGTTAATGCATGACATTAACGTGCATTAAATCAAACTCAATTTTTCCTATTTTAGTCTACTAAGAGATGTGCATATTGAAACAGTGGTAGGTGATGAACAAAAACAAGGTAAACTAATATTGTAATGTATAATCGATAATGAACTCTCTTTTAAAAACCTTTCTGTGCTCTAGTTTTGAAAAATGTTGGAAAAATCGAAAAATTTATTGTTGATCAATTAAGAAAAATACTCGATGATGAGCTTGTGTTTCCTAGTTATCAATTAATTCAACTTGAATAAACAAATCATTTATTTACTAAGGCCAGAATGGCGAAGTAATGCAGTTACATCTACGTTAGGGCGACCTCTAAATTGTTCCCAGACCTTGCCTGGTGCTGTTCCGCCCCCTAATGCCAAAATTGTGTTTCTATAATGTTGACCAATGGCCTTAACACCTTTTAATCCATTTTTGGCCTTTGCTTCCTCAAATGCTGCATATGCATCGGCAGAATAAGTTTCAGACCATTTGTAACTGTAGTAGCCAGCACTGTATCCTCCTCCAAAGATATGACTAAAACTACACAAGAATCTATCTTGAGGTAAACGAGGTGTTAACACTGTTTCCTTTGCAATATTTGCATCTACATCAAAAACTGTAGGTTCATTAGGTGATGTAGGTGGTGTAAATTGAGAATGCAAGGTTAAATCAACTTTAGCAAAATGTAATTGTCGTAATGTAGTTAATCCGCTCATAAATTCTCTTCCTTTTGTAAGTGCCTTGACCATATCTTGAGGCATAGATTCTCCAGTTTTATAATGTCCTGATAAACGATCAATCCATTCAGGCTCACTACAAAAGTTTTCCATGAATTGAGAAGCTACCTCTACAAAATCCCATTCAACGCCATTGATACCAGAAGCAGGAGCATAATCAACAGTAGTCATCATATGTTGTAAACAATGTCCAAATTCATGGAATAAAGTCTCTACATCTCTAAACTTCATAAGAGAAGGTTGATCTGCTGATTGAGGTGCGGATTGATTACAAATAAGATATGCAACTGGTAAAGTGACATGTCCATTTTGATGTTTAAACCTAGTAGTTACTACATCCATCCATGCTCCACTACGCTTCTCTGAAGGTCTAGAATAAAAATCTCCATAGAAGTAAGCCTTTACTTGACCTTGTTCAGCAACTTCAAACACTTTTACATCCTCGTGCCATCGAGTAATTCCCATATCTTGCATTTCAGAGCTCTTTAATTCACGTACTTGAATACCGAGTACTTCATTAGCCACTGCGAATAACCCATCAAGGACCTTTGGAAACGCAAAATATTCAGATATTGTTTCCTCATCAAACTTGAATAATTCCTTGCGATATTGCTCAGTAACATACCCAGTGTCCCAAGGTTGCAATGGTGTTGGTTGATTGAGCTTATCTTGAGCAAAATTAGTTAGATCCTCTAATTCTCCTTTTGCATGAGTAACAGATGCTTTGAATAAACTGTCTAGTAACGCCTCTGCAGCAGGTAGTGTTTGTGCCATCTTGACAGATAAAGAAAGATCAGCAGGCGTTTCATATCCTAGCAATTGTGCCTTTTCTTTTTTAAGTGTTAAAATTTCATTAATAATAGGTTCGTTGTTGACAGAGCCATCAGATGCTTTTGTAATATTGGCCTTGTATATCTAATTTAAATAAAAATTAATACCAGATAGTATGTATAACAACAACAGTAACAGAACTTACCTTTTCACGCAACTCCCTATTGCTACAATTCATCATAAAGGGACCATAAATAGGAAAATCAAGAGTAATGCAATATCCTTCTTTAATATCAAGGCGTTCTGCATTCTTTTTAAGTGTCTCCAAGAAAGCTGGGGAACATCCCTTCAATTCATCAACATTTGTCACAACCTCCTTGAAAGATTTAGTGGCATCCAAAACATTGTTGCCAAATGTGAGGGACAATTGAGATAAACGTTCAGATATTTCATTAAATCTCTTCTTTTCTGGTGATCCCTCAGCAAAACCAATACCAGCATGCTTCATGTCACGAAGAGTATGATCAATAATACGTTGTTGAACTGGGTCCAGTTGATTCCATGAAGCAGATGTATTACGAAGTGTTTGTAAAGCCTTGTATTTAGGTGCGGATTGGTTCATCATGAGTCCTAATTTTACAAATTCTGGTTGAAGTTTTTCCAAAGTTGAGCGAACATCTGCTGAATTTTTGACACCATTCAAATGAGAGAGAATGCCAAATGCTCTAGAAACTTCATCCTCTAACTCGGTCACTGCAGACATGGCAAGATGTTAGTAAACAGTATATAATGCAAAGCTACAGCCAAGATATATAACTTACATTTTCCAATAGTTCCATCCCATGTGGGCTCAAAATTATTTTCAATGTTGAGGAATTCTTCTTTGGCAGCAGCAATTAACTTTTCAAAAGCCGGGATAGCAATAGAAGGTGTGGTTTGAGTAACTAAATGCTCGAAATCAGGAAATAATTTCCAATTTAAAAAGGGAGTTTGCTTGTATGAAACGTCCTTTGAAATGGTTGTTGCAAAGCTTCTAGAGGTATTCATTAATGCAATGCGTCTACCTAGCAAGTTTCTAGTTGTAATTGCTGTAATAGAAGTAGGTTGACGGATAATTGAAATGGGTGCAACAGGAGCTTCTTTTAAACTAGAAAGTGATCGACGCAAGAGATTGTAATTAGAAACTCTCTTTACTGACGGTGCTCTCAATATTCTATGCATATTTCAAATGTAATTTTACAATAAAAAGCAAGTTGGCACTCTTTTACTATGCCACATGTCCCGGGGTTGGGGGAAATAGAGGAGAATGGATGTTTATAAACAGTCCCTGGAAACGGTGATTTGAATTAGTACGAAAATCATGCTAAAATAAAAGTACCAATGTTTGGATTGCGGTGTTTGCACTTAGTCATGTTGTTGACATCCCATTCTATTCTTCTGATGCTGTAAATATAATAGAACCATCCAAATATAATAAGATAAGTATGGCGAAAAGAAGTGGAAACGTATTTTTTCAAATATTTTTCTGGTTTAGGGAAATCTTGGAGAAACATAACTCTTTGCATAAGTATATATCATATTCAAAATAAACTCTTTAATTTGTCAAGTAGGATGGAAGTTTGTGATAAAAAATTTCAGAAGTTCCAAGTATTTTTTTTACATCATTTAACGCTACAAACTTTTGCAACGAATAAAATTGTGTTAGGATATATATATCTACGCCTATACTAAACATTTAGTATATACCTAGATACTCAAGTATAAGTAAATAAATCCAATTCAATGAATTGGTCGAATTATACTATCATTTCCTAAACCTATTTTATATCTCATGAGAGATTCGAAAACATGTAAAACTCGCTGCTTTTTTTTTAAAAAAAAAAAAAAACTGGACTTCACTTTTTATCCCTGTCTAACTTTTCTTTTCAATAATTAACAACGAGATAAAAACATATGCCAATGAATTTGAGATGTTCAGCTTTAATCTAAAAACGTGTTTCCTGAAATACCCTATTTCTATCAGACAGAATAATCTTTCTAGTGCTAATGTTTCAGATTTTTACCGTTAATCCACTGCTAGTAATTAAAAACTTTGAATCTACATATTTTTGCAGAAAATTAGGTTATACTAATAATTTATAATAATGATACTTACTCGTTTTAAAATGATCTATTACATATTTAAGTATATAAAAATTTAAACACTTTTTTCTTTATGTTCATTTTTTTATGTACTTTCCTAATTAGTTACAAAATATTTGCTATATCGAGCAACATTTATTTTACATTCATGTCATAGAGCTCGTAGAGCACTATTGGATGTATTTTAGTATTTTCCAAAAAAATATATATTTTCATGGAGATATCTTCAAAAATGTGTACAAAAGAATACCTTCCAATTTTTAATAGATATTCACATATCCGCTCATCCACAAATTTTTGAATTTTAAAAAATAAATTTTAATAAAACTTCGTTTTCTCTACGCAAAATAGCTAGAAAATTTATATTATGCACACATTTCTGTATAAGCACCTTGGTTAAGATAATGGCACAGGCAGATAAAATATAATCTATTGCGGCTTTATTGTTACCGCTTCCTAAATTTGGTATCTGTGGGTTAGTAAACAAATTATTAAATGCTTCACATTGTAGTAACACTAGGCAAAAACTCATAATTCATCCAGTAAATTATTTTGGAACTACTTTGTGTGCAGTGGAATTACATACTAAAAAGCTTGATAATCATAAAATAACTTAATTTACAAGTATAACTCACAGAGTTCATGTCACTTGAAATATTAAAGTGCAGCAATAATAAAGAAATACTCAAAGTGAACACAATAACAAACGCATGCGAAAATGCAAAATACTTTTGAACCAATACATGTCGTGTGAACGATAGCACCCTTGATCACAGTGCAATCGATTACACAAATGACATATATACCAAGAAGTATTTTACCTAATTCAATAAACAATAATATCAAAGATATTAGGTTTAATCAACCATTCCCCTATGTCATAGTTACACTACCAATGAACAAGATTTCAAGCACACATTAGAATTCACACCTTAAAATCAAGGTTACCTAAATAGATATAGCCAATAGCTCCCAAAAGGCCCACATTGTCGCACTTGACATATAACCCTTTATGGTCGATGCTTCGCATAATTTATCCTCTCAATATGATATCAGTAACAACAACTCAAAATTAGAAGATTACTCCATTCAAGTCTGATGGTATACAAGTTTTCTAAATCACTATAAATACCCTCATACTTTTTCAATTATATTTAATCTTCAGAAATCTTTTGTAATAAAACTTTAGCTGATTATAATTGTATTTCTACCGCTTTTATTTTTATATTTTTTTATTTAGTAAACAACTTCGTTATTTACTGCATTGTAGATTACAAGGAATAATTTCATTCATGTACGTGAATTATATATAAGATATTAAATGAATTAAACTCATTTTATCTGAAGTAAGCTTGGAATTCAGTGATCTCTTTTGCTTTATTTAGTAATTGCCTTTTAAAACCAGATGTTGGGACAAAATTCAAAACAGATGAGACATTGGTATTAGATATATTTTTCGTTTCAGTCAATAAATCGTATCATTTTTATCCTTAAAATCAGATTCAGGATCTATCAGATATCACATAATAGTATGGGTAAAACGGTAAAAAAGAGAGTTTATTAATAAAAATTGATAGTTGGTTGTGTCAACCATATCTATGCCGCCTTCTACGATATTAACAACTGCTAAATCTAAATATATACATTTGAAGTACCATTGAAACTTTAATTTAATATGTCCATAAATAGTATATTTTACTACATGGCATAAATTCATATATGTTACAACTTATGACTATAAACAGTTGTTTGTATTCAGCTATATCTGTCTATTATTTCTTTTTATTGTGACACCATAGTACATTACAGACTTTTTCTCATATTTATAATCATAAATTAATGGGCAATTCTCACAGTACTAAAAAAGGGCAACTTTAACAGTATTAATAATTCTAATTCTCATATAATACATACTGCCACACAATATCGCAACATGACATTTGCTTTGACTGGATTATTGATGAATAACCCTCAAGGTGGTATATTTGGATAATTATTCTCATGATACAATTTAGGAAATTATATTGGTGTGGTCCCTGAGATAACCATAATTGTGGAATATGTACATATTTATCCACTATAGATCTCCATTATATATGATTCTTACTTAAAATGCCGTTGATATGAATAGACATTAAACTACCGAAGTTATATATGCTAATTCATACTAATATAAACTTTCTACCGAACTTTGATCCTAACAATTTATACTAAAGGCCAATTAACCTAATGTGGATTTAATTATACCATTATCATCAAGGACCCACGAACTCTATAAATATATCGACTGGCTACTATCAAGGAATGTATCTACATGGGATGTTATTGGCTACATATGGATCTAGGATAATTAACTAATCTCTCTGGTGAGAACTATATAAAGAGGACATTTATTTATCACAATAAGGCCTTAGCTAGAATTTGACTTGATAATAAAACCCTACACTTATCTAGTTGAATTCTTATTGTTTTTTATAATTTTTCCGTGAATATCTAAGGATATTCCACAATAATAATTAAAACATATAAAAGCAACCACATTTTACTTCTTAAGTAAACTTTACTATCTATTTTGATTTTTTTATAACAGTTGAAAAACTGATCAACATATTCTTTTTTTTTAAAAATTGTTATTTTTTTATATTGTTTCCACAATTCAATAACATTGTTTGTTTCCTCCATATCGTCAATTTCATTATTACCATCATGGATTAAGGATGTGATGTAATTATCCAAGATGCCTTCATTCCTTTCTTAAAATTGAAATTGATCAGTGTTTTGAATTTAATTTAAGGGAGGCCCTCGATATAAAGAACTTTTTAAACGAAACCACGGGCGCTTTTAAATTGAGGCTCGACTGTAGTACGATAGCACGATCAAGTTGCGTAAATCTGATATCGAAAATACAATTTAATAGTATTTCAAAAGTGGATTGATTTAACTTTACATTGATTAACTTTTTGGTCAATATCTGAGATACTCTCATATGAGCTCATCGATGACCTTATGAGTCTATTGATCATCTCATTTGAGCTCATCCATGTGATCTGAGAGCATACAGGAGGTCAGAGTGTGTATGTTAGAATACTTTCTACAACGTTGCCCTAAAGATTGCACCAGAAAACCCCTTTAAAGAACAAATTTACTACATATCAGGCTCGAATTACGGGACCTGAATTATCAAACTCCGTTTTATGCGGACTGTACCTTGAAATACCAAAAAAAATTACCACAAAATTTATTTTTTAGTTGATAACTATTGCAATTTTGAAGTAATCTCAAAGAGCAATATTTTAAAACAGATATATAATAAGAAAGAAAAATCATTCTAGCAAAAATTTCAATCTAGCTCATACACTATTTATAAAGCTATTTCCATTAAAAGCATACAAAAACGCAGCTTTGATGGACTATAACTCGAGATAGCAAACGTTTAAACATATACTTTATTAGCCAAAAATGCTTCTTTTATTTAGTTCTGTTATATTTTATTATAAAATTGATCTCGAAAAAAACATCAATTTCTCCTTGTATACCCTCGTCCAAAATTTGACTTTTTCGAAGAAAGCTAATAACTCTATGAAAAATAGAGCTAGAGTGACAAATAATGCCTCAAATAATAGGTATTGTTTTGCGTTATTTGTCTGTAACAATGAATTTAGAACTTACCTATAAAAGTATTTTTAAAATCTCTAAAAACTAATTTTTATGTTTTTGCTTTTTTTGTAAAAATTTTGGTGATACACGTTTTCAATAAATTTACCATTAGATACAGAATTAAATTTTATGTTGAGGTTACTTAGTAAAGTTAGCCAGGTTACTATACATGTTTGTTGCCAATTTTGCATTTTAAAGATTTAGGATCGTTTTTATCCAATTTTTTCATCATCAGAAAATTTTGGATTTAAACTGCCGCCACACCTGAGATATACTGTGATGGGAAAAACCCTACCGTTTTTTTTTTCAAAATTACCTTTTTACATGGATTTCTTTCCCTATAACTAAGCATATAAACATGTGTCTTACATTATTTTGTAAAGTAAACTAAGGGCTTTTCAATGATACAACTTATGCAAATATTCAACATCAGCGACTAGTGAGAAAACTGGCTAAAGTTTGAAAATTCGATTTTTGTTTATTATTGCAGTAAAAAGGGGTTAATTTTATAAAAAAAGCTTAAAAGAGATACTGTTTAAATCCTTCTTTATTAAAATTATGGATAATCTACAATAAAATGCTAGTTCTACTTCTCTATTTATACTATTTGGTTATCTATACTATTGGCAGTTGTTTTATCAACTGTCAGTTATTCCGTAATTTTGAATATTTTGTTGAGTTGGGTTCTTGATTTACTTAATCCAGAACGGCTTTTTAATTTGTTTTTGACAACAGATTGTCAAACATGCGTTTAGAACAGCCCTTACTTGTTCTATTTCATTCGCATGTATTTTAGGTTTTTTTATTTACGATACAATACATTATGAATATCCTTAGTATCTTTGATATTTTAGAATACCCTTGATTGTTTACAATTTATAATATATTCATAATCTCTTATTTGGATTGCATGGCATGGTTTCAAATGAGATGGCTTTTAATTTATTATGTGGGGAAATACTACCTAGTTCAGCACAATTACAATGATTTGAGAGGAAAGCGTGTTCTAGATAAGGTAAATCATATACATAATTTACAAAATAATTCCAAAATAATTTACGGGGTGAATTATGAGTTTTTGCCTAGTGTTATAAGGTATTAGCATAACTTAATTTTTTGTAGGGATATGAAGATTCAAAGTTTTTACTTTTTAGCAGTGAACCAATAATAAAAATCTGAAACATTAGCACTGAAGAAGTTATACCTGCTGCTAGAGATAGGATATTTTTGGATACTCATTTTTTGACTAAAGTTGATCATCTTAGGTGCATTCGCATATTTTTTGTTGTTGTTGTCATTTAGTGAAAAAAAGAGGGAGGGTAGGGGTAAAAAGTTAGATCTAATTTTCAAGGAAATAAAAAGTGAATTTTACTTGTTTTTAGAGTCTTTCCTAAGATACAAAATAATTTTAGGAGCAGATAGCATAATGCGGCCAATTGATATATATTTAATATTGCGCAAAATATACCCTAAAAGGTGTTTGACATAAGATTAGGTATAGAAAAAGATGATACATTTCAATTTCAAGAAGTGGAGACTTTGAAAAAACTTTTAAAAATCAGATGATCTTGAACTGATTTTCTAATAATAATCAATTTTATTTCATTTGAAAGTTAAGTTGTTTATAAGTGGATATTAATGTTGCATGTCTACTTGGTAGTGAGTTTTCTGGTTGATAATTCTACGGTATTTCTACTTTAGATTCAGACAAAATAAGTAAAATCTGGGATAAAATGAGGCGATACAGTATTGTGAATAAACTTCACATCATTTTCTTTGGAAGAATTGATATCCAAGCCAGAGATGCAGGTTGTACAATACCATAATGTTTCAGACATTTGCACCATCTTGACTTGTAAGATAAGCAGAATTGGCAAATAAAACGATAAATTACATTACTCCATGACACCAATGTTTGAAAGCACAAGCCATACTCTACATTTTATTAAGTACTCAAAAAATTATTTAGGGCTAGAAAAAAACGATTATTTACTAAATTTGTAGTAAAAAAAAATCATTGTCCCTTGTGGTATTTTTATCTCTTTCAATATGTATTGCACTTTCTATATAATATCGCGATGTACTTTTTTCAATTTTGATTATTTTGAGCAAGAGCTCATTTCATAAAAAAAAAAAAAAAATGTTTATATTAAACAACCAGTGTCTAGAAATGACATTTTATTCGTCCAAAGATTATCCACAATTTACGCGAATTAGCATTCGCACTTTGTCTATATTTTATTTTTGCTCTGTCTCAATATACAACCAACAACTATCCAAATATTTTTCTGAATGTCTGAAGTTTAAGTAGAATACTGTAGTAACCCTGTCACATACGACCATCTTTTTTCTTTTTTCTCTTTTCAATTTTGAAAGACCTACCTACCCTCCCCCACACCCCTAGACAAAATTCAAGCTTGCCCTAGTTTTTTTTTTTTCTCAACTTGTTAATCATTTAGAGAATCAAAATTATTACTATAATGAATAGACTTATTCTCTCCAGAATTGGTGCAGTACAACCTTTAAAGCAAAAGGGTAAACAATGGACTTCTAGAAATGTAAACTCCAGTAAGTACATGAAAAATGAGAAGCTAGAAAGTACTTTAATCAACTAACCTATTTTTTTTTTTTTTTTTTTTTTTTGACAGTGCGTTTTCAAAGTACCGAGGCTAATGGCGAAGCTGTTCTTGAGCAAACCAAGACCAACGGAAATGTCACCAAAAGAAGCATCATCAAACAAAGCCATCCTACAGTCCCTCTTGCTGCTTTCCACAATCGTCTCGACTCTCAAATCCGTCACAAGGGAGCACCAAAGAAATTTTTAGATAATGTTTTGAGCATTGTCAAGGAGATCAAGCAACAAAATATCAAATTAGATCAAACAACTTATTACGCAATCTTAACTGCTTATTCTCGCAATAAAGATCAAGATGGTGTTATGCGTACCTTGAAAGAAATGAAAGAAAATGGATTGATTCCCTCTGTCGATAATTACAACCTTGTATTAGAAGCTTTAGCTAATTCAGGAAATGTCAAACAGCAAAGTATTTTAAAGGAGGAAATGAAGGAAAACAACAGACCTTTGACTACAGCATCTTATTTCCATTTGTTAAGAGGCATGTGTAAACAAGATGAACTTGAGTTTGCTTTGGATACATTAGAGGAAATGAAAAAGACAAATGTGCAAGCCAATTTATCTTGTTATGCTACTATTATCAATGCCTCGCTTCGTCTTTCTGATGCACCTACTGCTTTTACTGTATTAAAAGAAGCAGAAAATGCTGGTTTGCCTATTCAATCTCAACCTCGTCTTTATATGGATGCTATGCGTGTAGGAGCAAACAGTGATAGTGAAGAAATTGTCGATTACTGTTGGAATAAGGCTATCGGAACCTATTCCATGCGTCCCGATGAAGGTACCTTACTTAATGTGCTTCGAGTTGCTGCTAAAACAGGAAATACTAAATTAGCCACTGATACTATTCGTCAATTGAGTACTAGTGGATACCCTTATAAAGAACATTACTTTACACCATTGATGGAAGCTTTCATTGTCAAGGGAGATCTTAAGAGTGCTTTTAACGTTTTGGACATTATGCGAGTATCTGGTGTTTCTCCTACATTGCGTGCTACTTTACCCATTCGTAAACAATTAGACAAGGATGTTGAAGCAATTGATAAGGCATATTATATTTTAGAAGAACTTAAGAAAGAAAACAAGGTGGTTGATATTTCTGCCTTTAATGTTGTTGTTGCAGCATGTGCAGATGCAAAGGATTTAGAGCGTACAATTGCAACTTATCGTGAAGCATCAGCTTTAGGAGTTCAACCCAATGTCGACACATATAATTTAGTAATTGAAGCATGTATTCAAACCCGTATGAAGGGTATGGGTAATGTTGTTATTGAAGAAATGAAAAAGGCAGAAATTACACCTAATCTTGAAACTTATGCAAAAATGATGGAACTTTCATGTACACAAAAGAATTATGAAGATGCGTTTGTTTACCTCGAAGAAATGAAGAGTTATGATATTGTTCCACCTGAGAATTGTTATGTTCGTTTAGCACAAAAACTTGCTTTTGAACAAGACCCACGTTTCCATATGGTTCTTGAAGAAATGGAAACATTTGGATACAAGGTTACACCAAGAATTAGAGAATTATACGGAAAAAGTAGATAAATAAATAAATAAAATTAGATCTGAGATTATTGTGTATAAAACAAAGTGTTTCATTTATGATGATAATAATAATAATAATGTTTTTTATTTATGAATAACTGATAGTACTAATAATAATAATAATAATAATAATAAAAAGAATAAGGATTGATATGAATGATAATAATATTGAATGAATGCAATGCTTTTTTTTTTTTGGTTTTTTTTTTTTTCTGTTTGATATATCTAAAAAAAATTTACAAAATTTACATTTACATTTACATTTTTTATAAAGGGTTCACTAATATTGAAGTAAGCAATCTGTTGGTGTCATTGTTGGACTTTCATCAGAATAATAAGGGTGATAATACTCTTCACCTATAATTGGACTATTAGCAACAGTTGTTGCTGCACTATGAGTGTTGGGTGTCATTAGAAATGTTGGCATAGGTGATGCTAAACAAGATGAAGAACTAGATTGTGCATACTGATAAGCTGGTTGATGATTTATAGGGTGTAAATACATGTCATTATTTGAAACTTGCTCATAAATCAAGTCTTCTGCAGTATAATTGTATAAGGTAGGTGATGTTGGTAAAGAATATTGTTGCCAATCTATTTTTTGTTGCCAATCATGAGCATATTGTTCATCTTCTACTATTATCAACTCTTCTTGCTGATGTTGCTGTTGTTCTCCTGTTATAATAGATGGCAAAAATTCTTCTTCAACCAACATCATGTTTGTATCATTTTGTTGATGGTGTTGTTGCTGTTGTGGTGGTCTTTGTTGGTAGGATAAATCATAAAATAAATCAACATCCTCTAATTTTATAGTAGGTGGGTACATGTTATTTTCAAATACTATTGGCGAAGAATTACAAGAAGAATTGGCTGAAGAGGTTGAATTAGATAAGGTAGGTCGCATCACAAGTTGCTGTATTTGTTGTTGTTGTTGTTGTTGTTGTTGTTGTTGTTGTTGTTGTTGTTGTTGTTGTGTTTGTTGTTGACATAATGTTGGAGATAAAATAGTTTTTACACACTCTACATCTTCAAACTGATTTGACCAGTCCTTAGATTCATACATAACTTCAGTTTCTACTGATAAATGATGTCTAAAAGGTGCTTGATGACGTGTTGGTCTTGTTCTATCACGATTATTATGATTACGAGTACGAGCTGTTACACGACTTCTAGCTGTTGTTGATGTTGTTACTGATGGGGATGATTGATTGACAGCAACGGAAAGTGAATAAGGTTTTGTATCACTTTTTGCATGATTGATGCGACGTCTTGAAGAACCGGTAATTCGACTACCACCGATATTATGTCTACCAGTAACACCAACAACGCCACTTTTGTTATAACCATTGCCAAATTCAGATTTAGCATTTACTTGATTTTCAATATAATCATCATCACCATCTTCATCCTCTATAGCTTCATCATCATCGCCTTGTTGTTTATCTTTGAATGATTTATTACGCTTATGGGTCTTTTTATGCTGAGCCAAGTTATCAGATCGAGAAAAGCGTTTACCACACAAGTCGCACAAGTAAGGGCGTTCCATGGTATGTGTTCTTAAATGGCGCTTCATATGTTCCAAACGTTTAAAGATTTTACCACAAGAAGATAATGGACACTCAAAATGACGAGAACTTGCATTAGTTGTTACCATAGCAATAGTATCATTGCTGTTTGTATATTCTTCCTTGATAGTAGCCTGTTTATTCAAATTTTTTCTTGTTGTTGTTGTTGTTGTTGTTGTTGTTGTTGTTGCTGTTGCTGTAAAAGGTATAGGTGAGGTAGGAACTGACGAAGATGATGAAGATGAAGTATTAGATCTTCTTCTCAATTTGATATTATCTTCCAAAGTTGTTTGTTCATTTTGAGTTACACGACGTCTACGTTGTTTATATGTAGGTGAGCCTTCAAATAAAGAGAACTGACCGAATATAGTTGAGGAAGCTTTTTGGAGATCACCTTCACGTGATGATATAACCAAGGAAGAAAGAGCACATTGGGGATCAATATCAGAAGCTACACTACTATCAGTACTTGAAGTTTGTTGTTGTTGTTGTTGATTATACATTGCATCTAAATTAAGTTCACATAATACAGTTCTACGAAATTCATCAAACATGGCTTGAGTAGTATCCAAATTAATGGAAACAGCGGGATGTGCCACAGCTTTTGAAGTTGGTTCCACACCCATTTTTTCACGTTTCAGATCTCTTTCTAAAGCATCTAAAAATAACCTATCGTGAGGAACAGAATACCAGTAAAATACTTTTTGTTTTTTTTGTGTTCTAATACAATTGTTTTTGAACAATAAGTCCAAAAAGGCTGATTTAGGTTCTTCCAAAATAGCATCGGTTCCTGGTTTTAAATTTCTTAAATCACTGAATACACCTTCCTCAAATTTCTTTTGGTTTTCAACAGGCCTTCCAAAGGCTTGAAAACGAAATGTAAGACATCTTACAATATCAGTTCCCGAGATGTAAAATTTATTATCTTGCCATTTAACACAAGAAATGTATTCTCCAGATGGTAAATCATGTCTTTTGATAGATTCTGATTGCTCATCAGGTGCTGATACGAGAAAGTTTTTGAGTTGATCTATCAAGACCAGTCGATTTTCAACATTTTCATTGTTTGGAGTCATGATTTGAGTCATATTTTAAATGTAATTTGAAAAGGAAAAAGAGAGAAAAGAAAGAATAATAAATGGTAAATTGATTTTTTTTTTTAACATGTTATAAGTTTAGTTGATTATTGTTTATTGTGAATAAAATATGTGTGATAACCCTTTTGAGTCACGGGCTTATTACATTGATGTAGTTTCCGAGTTCCTTTCAAACACTTTAAGGGTGGGTGTTACAGTATCAGATTGTTTATCCAATGATATCATAAAGATGAAGAGGATCCGAATCAATTTTTTTTATAAACTAAAGAAAAAATGTATAGAAAATCTGCTCTTCTTTTTTTTTTTTTTTTTTTTTCTAATAAATTTATTATGCAATTAATATTATTAATATTATTAACACTTGGGGTTGTAATGTCTCAACAACAACAACAACAACAGCATCTTTTATATGAACCAAATGCACCAGATTATAAAACCGCTTGTTCTCAACAGTCTTTATTTGATAAATTAGCACCAGACCCAGCATTATCTACATTTATGGATGTCTTGACTCAAGTTGATGATATCTTTCAATTGATAAATAATACAGATAATACAAAAGATAATCAATTCACTGTATTTTGTCCAGTTAATTCGGCTTTTCGTAATGAATTAGATGTATATACTCGAGGACATTTAGATGAATTCCTGCGCAACCATATTATTCCTAATAATAAAATTGATGCTGAGACACTTAAAAGATTGCATTCGCCACTTCAAACAATGCTTAAAGGTGAAACAATTAAAGTCAAATATCATTACTTTTCAAAAAGAATCATATTAAATGATCAGGCTATAGTAGATACAAATGCTATTGAAGCTGTTAATGGCATTGCGTATAAAATAAATCATTTGCTGCGTCCTACGGAACAACAAAATTAATTCGAAAAAGAATCAACTTTAATGGTTATCCCGATAGTTGCACAAACACAGACAAACTTTAAAGATTTTTTTCAACCAATTTTTGTGATACAATCAAACAGTTTTTTGTTTTCATTTTGTTTATATTTTGATAAAGTATATTTTTGTTTATTTATTTATTTATTTTTTGATAAATTGGTGTATTGTGCGAATACGTTTGTAAAGTAAGAGTGAGTGATTTTTTTTTCCTCGTTTTTTTTTTTTTTTTTTTTTTTTTTTTTTTTTTTTTGCGTGATACAAAATTGAAGAAAAAAAATATGGTTTTAATATTATACTACGGTTTTTATGCCATTTGAGTAAAAAAAAAAAAAAGGAGAGTAGAATGGAATATTTGTATACATGTATACATTTTTTTTCTTTTTTCTCAAAAAGAATAAAGGAGTATAATAAAGGGGGAAGGGAGGAGGAGGCAAACTAGGGGCGTAAAAAAAAAGGGGGAAAGGAAAGTTATAAATTCAATAGAAAATCTTCTTCTTTTGGAGTTACAATGGGTTCTTCAGATGGAGTAGCTTCTTGTTGAAGAAGAAGAGGCGTGGTATTTGTATTATTCATACTTTCGCTCGAAGCAACAGCAGTAGTAGCTACATCTTCAGCTGTAGTTGTAGTAGCAGATATTACTATATTTAAGTTTTTGGTATCAGTTTCTGTTGCTCTTATTGTTGTTATTGGTGGTGGTGAAGTAATAGTAGCAGTAGAAACAGCAGTATCTGTTTGTTGTTCACTACCTTCTTCTACTTGCTCTTGCTTAATTGCAGACTCTTCTTTTTTCGTCAAATGAGCTGATAAATCCTTATTCATACCAAAACTATTAATACGATCCTGATCAAATATTTTTTTAAGTTTGTCATCACAAAGGATAAATCTTCTGTCAGCGGGATCTTGAAGATCATTGCCTTTAATATATTTCCATAATTTTTGAACGAGTTCAGGTCTTGAGAGCTATTAGAAAATTTTAAATTTAATTATAATTTGATGTATCGCAAATAAATATACCTCTTTTTCTCCTCCCATAAGTTCAGATAATGCTGGGCTCAAGATCAATGGTTTATTTAATCCTGTTTTTCTCTTTGGTTTAGGTGGTGCATTAGGATCAATAATCTTTGGTGTCTTCTTCTTTTTAGCCTTGGTCTTTTTCTTTTGAACACCACCTCCAGCTTGTTGTTGTAATAAGTGATCATCCATTAAATCAACATTAGTACTTGTGGCTTTACGTTTTTTGTTCATTTGTAAATTATGAGGTTGTTGTAATTGTTGTAAATGTTGTTGTTGTTGTTGATGGTGGTGCTGGGCATACAACATTTTATTCAAATTACCATCATTTTGGTGTTGAAGTGAGATATTATAATGTGCCATTGGACTATAATTTGATAGATAAGAAGGTTGTGAATTTGTACTACTTGTAGTACTTCCATTACTGTTGTATCTTTGAAGTAAAATTTGACTATTATTATGATTATTATTATTTTGATGATGATGATGATGTTGTTGTTGTTGTTGTTGTTGAGGATGGTGTTGTTGTTGATGATGATGTTGCTGCTGCTGTTGTTGTTGATAAACAGGCATATAATGTTGTTGTTGTTGTTGTTGTTGTTGTTGTTGTTGATGATGATGATGCTGTTGTTGTTGTTGTTGCATTTGTTGCATTTGCTGCTGTTGAGGACTTAACTGATAAAATTGATTAGGTGAATATAAACCTTGTTGATGTTCATGCTGATGAACGGGAATTGAATGCTGTTGCTGTTGATGATGGTGAGTAGGCATTTGTTGATTTAATTGATGCTGTTGTTGCTGATAAAGTCTTGAATCAAATCCAAAATCTAGACCATCAAGAAAAGAGGTAGTTTGGGTATCAGTTGCATTATTTGTGTTGGTATTTGGAGGCATAGAAAACATGATTCTGTTGTCTTGATCTGGAATTGTCATTTTATTACTTTGATAATCAGTGTTTGGTGCTGTTGCTGCTGTATTATGAAAGGTATGCAAATCTGCATAAAAAAAAAAATAGATATTAGTAAACACAAGAAATTATTTTCTCTTCTTTTTTCCAAAATCGTTTTAATATAAAAATATATAACTAAATGTTATATATTACTTTAATTTAAACATTTTTTGTACAAATATACACTAATATATTCAAATAATTCATGTATATTTTATTACTCTTCCCCTCTATTTTTCTCTTTTTTTTTCCCCTCTCACCCCTTTTTTTTAAAAAAAAAAAAAAAAAAAAAAAAAAAATTAAAAAAAAAAATTTATATACTTGCCTTGTAAGACAGGATTTCTATCCATTTTTGATTTCAAAGAATTTTTGATGCTTTTTTTTCTATACTAAATGAATAAAAAAAAATGTTTCCAAAGAAAGACAGTAACAAGACAGAATTTCTTATTTTTTTTTAATTAAAAAAGAAGGTTAAAAAAAGAGAGAAAGAAATAAAAAGAGATTAAAGAAAAGACAAAAAGACAAAGAAAAAAAACAGATGGGGTGTAGTAGTGGGTTATTGGGAAAAGGGAAATAGGGAAAGGGACCTATCTCCACAGTAAAATTTATTGAACGTGACTAGTCCATCCCACCCGATCAAGGGCCTCTTTCTCCAAGTTTATCATTGGCACATCTCTAGAGAAGGCATTGCAATGATATTTTCGTAACTGATATATTGATATACTATTTGATCCAAATGTCATTTTATCCTATTGTTTGCAACCAAATTTCAAGGATAACAATCTTGCTTGATTTGCATAAAGCATCAACAAAGTCTACGTCACTTTGAATGTGTGTTATACAAAGAAGAAAGATTAGGGGCCATGTTAGAATTCAATCCAACAGCGAAAACGCAAATATTAGTAATGAAAAATTATGGCAAAATAAATCAACGTGACTCTATCAAATGTCTTTTTTGTCGTAGTCGTTGTATATAGATGCAAAAAGGAAATTGAATCAAAGAACGGTTATTGTTGATTATTGATTTATGATTGCCCTGAAAAAAAAAAAGAAAAAGAAAAGAACAAATTCATAAAACATCCTACGACTAAAAGGCCCGTTCCAAATCAGGTTGAGAAATTATTGTTTCAAATTATTGTTCAAGTTCAAGACATGTACTTTTTGTAATGGTCTTCTCGCTGCTGTTGCTTTTGTTGTTGTTTTGATTACTTATTCATGTTGGTCATGCTATGATGCATATATTCATATTGTGTAGTTCGTCAAAATTGCATTAAATATTATAAATACTGCATTTTCCAAAATAATGTTTAAAAATCAATTAGCTTGATCTTTTGACAACCTCAAATGATACTGTATATAGTATATTTGTATATAAATGGAGAAGTATCAAGGCAACACAAATTTTGCGTTGGCATACTTTACAGTAAGTGTAAAATAACCGATGTGGATGTAAATCAATCGGTGCCTGAGGTTGAATCAAAATTTGTACGTCACCTGAAAATGTTTCCAAACAAAAATTTGAGGTATAAATTAATCTCACATGTTAACTTCCATTACTTTTACACATTTATAATTATGTTATTAGTTGCTGTATGCAGATGTTGTTGTATTTCATACTGTTAGGTTCTATGAAACCAACGCCTGACTACATGAAGTATGAAATATATATATATATATATATATATATATATAACAAGATCGATAAGATTTTCATAGTCAGAAAACCAGTTCTCATTAATCAATCGAGCGCTTCAAGTCTAGTTTTTCGTAAATATGAAACTTTATATCATGATCGTTAAAGTATCGGATAATTGTCCACTTTTAAGTCATTTACTTATGGAATTCTAGATGCGATTACTATTGCTTGCGCTGAGAAAGAAATTATAATGCCTACTACAAATCATGGGTATGAGGTTGTCTGGCAAGTATATGGGCAGAATAAAAAATGCCAGAATAAACTTGAGATACTGAAAAATGTACTGTAATTTTTTATTCTGCTTTGACGTTTTCTTAAAATCTTAAAAAAAACCTTTTAAAGTGTTCTCTTTTTTTTTTTTACACAGTAAACAATATTTTTTTACAAGGCAATAATTTCTTGTTTGTAATAAATTAGATAAATGTTACAGATAGTTTGCTCAAACAGGTAGATAGATAAGCTCAAAAGAGTGCAATTATGTGTAAAGCTTATTAAAGGCGCAGCGAATGAAGCTATTATTTGCATTTAAACTGAATTGAAAAATTACAAAAGAAAAAATCGACTAGAACAAGTAGTCCTACTTTTTCACAAATGCTTAAATCACCCTTTCTTTTTGCCTTGATACATTTATAAATACACAAATTTCTTTATATTGCAAAATATAATTCCATTTTTTTTTCTTTACGTATAAATAGCCCGGCTACCCTTATACAATTTATAAATTTCTAAAAAAAAAAAATTATTAAAAAACAATATCTTTATACATGTCGAATAGCTTACAACCACCGGGTTCACCATTATCTCCTTTATCACCACCATCCCCGTTTCAACCAACTTATTCAACAGACCAAAAGACAATTTATGATGTTTTATATTCACCTGATAACCCATCCGAGTTTTATGGGCCTCATCAGCTTGTTAAGCCTGGCGCTTGTCCTCACATTGTAAAATTAAAGCAAAAGCTTAAGGAAAATGATGGCAATCAGGACAATAATATCTTTGAAAATTATCGGTCTTTAGTTCAATATTCCATTATGTGGCATAAAAGTAGAAAAATCAAGTATACAAGTGATGGAAAAAGAAGAAAACCTTTAAAAGAGGTAAACATAACAAACTAATTCGTTATTATATCCTAATCTCATTTATTTATTTTTTTATTTATTTTTTAGTTGCCTTTACCTCAATGTAGTACCTGTTTGGATCCTTTGTCGCGTTTACATGCTTGTCTGCATTGCGTATATATAGGATGTTGGCGTAAAGGGCATTTAAAAGATCATCAAAAAGAAAAAAAGCATACATTTGGTAATTTCTTTATTTTAATGTTTAAGGGCTTTGTTACTGATTTTCAATATCCATTGAAGCAATGGACTTTGATCGACATACACTTTTTTGTAGTGAATGCAATGACTATATATATGACGTAGAAATTGATGAAAAGATTATACGAAGCGAACTTATGTCAAGTATGATTGGGATATTGACATGAAGATGGGAATTAGAATATACTAAAATCATATCATTTTAGAGTCAAGAAAAAAGAAACAACGCATTCAATATGCACTTTGGGAACCAACCAATCAAGACATCACTACTATCATAAATAATTCAGCTATATCCTCATGTCAAGGCATTCGTGGACTATGCAACATGGGAAATACTTGCTTTATGAATGTAATTTTACAGAGTTTAGTTCATAATCCGCTTTTGAAGGCTTATTTTCTGAGTGATCGACATAATCCTAAAAACTGTCAAAAGCAATTTTGCATGTGCTGTGAAATGGATGACTTATTTGCACAGGTAAAAAAAAAGAATGAATTAGATAGTTTTTGGATAATAATATTGTACAGTTTTACTCTGAGGATAAAAAACCGTATGGTCCATGTCGATTTCTACAATCCATGTGGATGAGTTTGAAAGAATTGGCGGGATATGCTCAACAAGATGCTCATGAATTCTTTATCAGTGCATTAAACAACATTCATGCTGGATGTGAAGAACAAAAATTATCTAATTGTGAATGCATTATTCACAAAACATTCGCAGGATTATTGCAATCTAATGTAACATGTCTTCGTTGTAGAAATGTAACAACTACCTGCGACCCAATGTTGGATATTAGTTTGGGCTTAAGACCTGTAGAAAAAAAGAAAAAACAAGCACCTGCATCTATCGCTGCTGCTGCTGCTGCTGCTGCTGCTGCTGCTGTTGCTGCTTCTTCTTCTTCTTCTTCTGGCAACAGTAAGTTGTTAGGTGGAAATATTAACAACAACATAACCGATAAAAACGGAAGAAGGTTTAGTACCGAAGATTCTATGCGAGGCAAACAAGGAAATACCTTATTGGATTGTTTAGATCGATATACACAACCAGAAAAACTGGGGCAAAATGAATATAGTTGTAGTAAATGTGGGAACACATTTCAAGAAGCAACCAAGCAGCTATCTATTAAACGTATACCACCAGTTTTGAGTATTCAATTAAAGCGTTTTGAGCACGGCACAACATCTACAAGCAAAATTGAAACCAAGATTAAATTTCCAGCAGAACTTGATCTAACACCTTATACTAGTAACAAAAAGAAGGATGCGTACGTAATAATATTCGATATATAATAAGGATTGCAAACTAATATGATAAAATGCAGGGACAATGTATATACATTATTTTCTGTTGTAAATCACCAAGGTAAAATGGATACAGGACATTATACCATGTACGCAAAACACAGAAATGAGGTAACACTTTTCATATGAAATTTTTATGATACGATAGGCTCTAAACGGTTTATTAGTGGTTTAGGTTTGATGACCACAATGTAACAGTTGCATATCAGAAAGATGTACTTGATAGCAAAGCGTAAGTTCACATTTGATGTTATAAATAGCTGGTTTTTAATCTATACATAAATTCAGGTACATGTGCTTTTATATCAAGAAATCATTAGAATATGAGTCTATCGATCCATTTTGATTTGAATAAGAAATGGTTAGAAATTCGGACCGAATGATTTCGGAAATCTTGTATAAACAACTTCTGCAACAAGACCCGTCTATTGTTACACCAAGTGACTTTTTCAATTAACATTGTCATTGATAAAATTCTTCCTAGTATCCTCCTTTTTTTTTTCTTTCTTTTTTTTTTTTTTTGATTTTTGAGTTTTCTTTCTTGATACATATTAAATAAAAATGGCTGTTTTGTCCACTTTAGTTTCCTCGCTGCCCTCTTTTTCAAATATAATTTTATATGCTTTTCTTTCTTTGGTAGTATATGTCGTTTTTGATATCGTAAATCAATGGGTAAGAATGTAATAATCAAAAGATCAAAAGAAATATATTAAACAATTTTTCATATAGTTTGGCCCCAAGGATGCTAAACAACCTCCTGTTGTATTTTCATGGATACCTTTTATGGGAAATGCTATTGAGTTCGGGATGTAAGTTATTATTATTAAATTGTGGGGTAAAAAAAACACACGCACATACACATTTTGTTGATTCAAATCAAACGCGTATAGAAATCCAATTCAATTTTTACAAAAATGTCAACAAAAGTATGGTGATGTTTTCACTTTCAAGATGGTCGGCAAGAAGGTCACTGTCCTTTTAGGTGCTGATGGAAATCAATTTGTCTTCAACTCCAAACAAAATTTGTCTTCTGCAGCTGAAGCTTATAACGATATGACTAAATATGTCTTTGGACGTGAAGTTGTTTATGATGCTCCCCATAGTATCTTTTTGGAACAAAAGAGGTAGATTATTTATTAGCGTTTATATGACAGAAGAAACAGCATTTTGAAATATTCCATTTATAGATTCATCAAGGCTGGTTTGAATACAGAATGTTTTCGTCAACATGTACCAATGATCGTTGATGAAGTAACTGAATTCTTCAAGGATTTCAAGAAACCTTCTGGTACATTCGATGCTTATCATACATTTGGTTCTTTAATTATTTGTACCGCCTCTCGTTGTTTGATGGGTAAAGAAATTCGTGCTGGATTGGATGGCAATGTCGCACAATTATATTATGATCTTGATCAAGGTTTCCAACCCATCAACTTTATTTTTTCCAATTTGCCTTTGCCTTCATACCGTAAGCGTGATGAAGCCTGTAAAAAAATGGCTGAACTCTATTCCAGCATTATTCAACGTAGAAAGGCTGAAAATGACAACGTAAGATATGAAATGACGTTAATGTGGGATAATGTTACCATGAAGCTAATATTGAATATTTATTTAATAGACCAACGCCGATTTACTTCAAGCTTTGATGGAATCTACATATAAGGATGGTACTCCTGTTCCCGATAAGCATATTGCTGGTATGATGATTGCCGTCTTATTTGGTGGCCAACATACCTCTGCTACAACCACATCTTGGACTCTCCTCGAATTGGCTGCTCGCCCTGATCTTATTCGTGCATTGCGTGAAGAACAAATCGAGAAATTAGGTTCTCTCAAGACTGATTTAACTTTTGAAAATGTCAAGGAATTAACTCTATTAGAGAACTGTGTTCGTGAAACCTTACGTCTTCACCCACCTATTTTCCAAATGATGAGAAAGGTAATCGCTGAAAAGGTTACATTTGAAAAGACTGGCCATGAAATTCCCAAAGGCAACTTCCTTTGTGCAGTCCCTGGTGTCACCCAAGTTGATTCCACCTATTTCAAGGATCCTCTCAAGTATAACCCTATGCGTTGGGTTGATTTAGATGACCCTGTTCATACCATGGAAGCTGGCGATGATGCTGATGTTGATTACGGCTTCGGTGCCGTTGGTATCTCTTCAAAGAATCCCTTCTTACCTTTTGGTGCTGGTCGTCATCGTTGTATTGGTGAAACATTTGGTTATCTTCAAATCAAGACTATCATTGCTACTATGATCCGTATGTTCGATATTGAGTTGGATGGCAAGGATGTTCCTAAGCCTGATTATACTTCCATGGTTGTCGTTCCTGAAAAGCCTGCTAATCTCAAATATACTTGGAGAGAATAATTTTAATTCTTCGCAATTTATATCTTTATTTATATTTATCAAAAGAACCACTAGTTTCTTTTTTGTTTATTTATATACAACGTCTTTTTATTTATCAATCGCACAAACTCACAAAGCATCAACATTCACCTTATTTAACTGTATCTCAATCTTCTCTACTTTTCTACTACTTTTTTGTTTTATTTTTATCAAAATCCGTATTCAAAATTTTTATAAAATCTTCCCCCCCCCCCACAATATTAATAAATTATCTATTACGACTAATGAAAACAAAACTGGTATATTTAGTTGCTAGTTCATGTCCATCATATATGGGACATTATTAATGTCAAATTTGAACCTTTGATTATATCTCCAACTATGCGTAGATTTTGAGGGTAATTTACTGTCCTTTTGCTTAAAAGCAAGCTCAACAAATCTAAAGCACCATATAAATATGTATACTTTTTGTAGCACTTATTCGAAGCCTAGGAATGCAGTAAAAAGAGAAATTCATTATTTAAATACTTAAAAAAAAGGTTGTTACTACTACATATGAATTAATCGCATTATGCTACTCACCCCTAAATTTATTTTATGTCTCATGAAGTACTCAAAAGTATAAAATTTACTGCTTTTCATTCCTACTCAACTTTCTTTTTCGTTAAACAACACCGAAAAAAAAAAAAATTATACATCAATGTACCTGAGATGTTCAATTTTAATCCAGAAATATGTATCCAGAAACGTCCTACTTTTGCAGTTAATAATATAACGTTTTCAGTGCTAATATTTCACTTATTCAAAAGTGTTAAAAATTAAAACTTTGAGTCTTCGTATTTCTACAGAAAATTGAGCTATACCAACGTTTTTTAATAATAAAACTTACTCGTTTTGAGGAGCTTTATAACATGTTTAACGATTAAAATTTTTTGGGCACTTTTTTTTTTTTTTTCTTTTTTGACATCTTTTGTGATAAAATTTAGAATATCTGTTAAATTAAGCAGCAGTTATTTTTTGTTTTTATCGTAGGCCTCATAAAACTCTATCAGAGGCAATTTAGAACTTCTAAAAATATTGTTTTTTCGTGGAAATACCCTCAAAAATGTGTACAAACAATTTTTTCGAATTCTAGTATATTCTTTGATGTATCTTCATGTCAAAAAGCTTAAGCTTAATTCTTTGGTGTCATTACCAAACAACTTTCAAAACGATATTTCGTTGGATTTCTGAAGGAATAAGTGGTAATTGAAAGCTCATTAAAGTCAATTTTCACCATGGTAAAGAAGCTTTGGAATAGGCTTTGACTAAAGGCTTAACCTTCTTCCATGAAGGCAAAGTACGCATTTTTCCTTCCGCGCCCAAGAATAAAGAAATTCGTGCTATTTGTATAGCTGTTTCTAATTTTCCCTTTCTCTCTGAAATGGAAGTGAAGTATGGACTCTGAAATACGTTTCCCCAATTCGGTACAGTCAACGATATTGGTTTCGATAGAGAAAAACAATATAACACTTACGTTGGCCAAGGTTGCGTTGTTATCGATAACTGGTATGTCCTTACCACGAAATGTTCTTACCAAGCATTGAACTTGAACCTTAAACCATAACATATCTTGGGGGTGCACTTCGATTACTAATTGCCGCACTTTTATATTTCAAGTGGCACAAACTTTGCGAGTGATACTTGCAAATTGAATTATTTTATGATTATCAAGCTTTTAGTATGTAATTCTTCTGTATAAGTAACGGTTATAATGAAAGTGTATAAATACATCCCCTAAATGCATTGTTTATAAAATTGTAATATTTTGGCAAGAAGATTACTTCTACTAACCCTTTTTAACAATTCAAAGTCATTCATATTACACTGTATAGTATACATAAAAAATAAAAAATTCGATAAAATTTTCTCCTGATTTTCATACATTCCAGGTGTGGCGGTGATTTAAAATAAAGACTTTCTGATGATGAAGAAAAAAGATAAAAACGATCCTAAATTCTTAAAATGCAAAATTGACATCGAAAGTATATAGTAACCTGGCTAACTCTATTAAGCAATCTCAACATGAATTTTAATTTGTATCTAAGGATATGTTTATTAAAAACTTTTATCACCGAAAATTTTGTAAAAAAATCAAAAATATAAAAACTAGTTTTTAGTGATTCTAAAAGTACTTTTTTAGTAGAATTTTAAAGTTAGCAATGCAAAAAAATAACGTAAAACAATACCTATTATTTGAGGCATTATTTGTCACTTTAGCTCTATTTTCCATAGAGTTATTAGCTTTCTTCGAAAAAGTCAAATTTTGGACGAGGGTATACAAAGAGAAATTGATGTTTTTTTTGAGATTAATTTTATGGTAAAATTTGATAAACCAGAAGAAGGAATCATTTTCGGCTTATAAACTATATGCCTAAACGGTTGCTATCTCGAGTTATAGCCCATTGAAGTTGCGTTTTTGTACTCTTTTAATGGAAATAGCTTAATAAATAATGTATGAGCTTAATTGAAATTTTTTCTAGAATTATTTTTCTCTTTTATATATCTGTTTTAAAACATTGCTCTTTGAGATTGCTTTAAAATTGCAAAAGTTATCAACTAAAAAGTAGATTTTGTGGTAATTTTTTTTTTTTTGGTATTTTAAGGTATAGTCCGCATAAAACGGAGTTGGATAATTCAGGTCCCGTAATTTGAGCCTGATATGTAGTAAATTTGTTCTTTGATGGGGTTTTCTGTTGCAATTTTTAGGGCAACGATGTAAAAAGTATTCTAGCATACACACTCTGACCTCCTGCTGTATGCTCTCAGAGTACATGGATGTGCTCAAATGAGATAGTCAATGGGCTCATAAGGTCATCGATGCGCTCATATCAGAGTATCAGAGTATCTCAGATATTGACCGAAAAGTTAATCAATGTAAAGTTAAATCAATCCACTTTTGACATACCATTAAATTGTATTTTTGATATAGATTTACACAACTTAATCATACTACAGTCAAATCTCAATTTAAGGGCGCCCGTGGTTTCTTTTAAAAAATCCCTTATATCGAGGACCTCCCTTAAATCAAATTTAAAACACAAATCAACTTCAATTTTAAGAAAGGAATAAAGACATCTTAGATAATCACACCACATCCTTAATCCATGATGCAAAAACCTCCTTTATATCGAGGTTTCCGTTATATCGAGGTTTCCGTTATATCGAGGGACCTTAAATCGAGGTTCAACTGTATAATGCGACCAACTCATATCTATCCAACAGTGTCTAGAGTATATATAAAAGCTGCTTGGTATGAAGTTGGTTATAGAAAAGAGAACACGTTCCTAACGCTAAAGATTGAAAGCTACGAAAAACAATACGAGAAATAAAATTATAACTCTTCTAAATTTACTGAAAATAATTTGAAAGTAAAGAAAGAGCTAAGAATGTTCTTTGAATATATTTGGTATTTATATAGTGATTATCAATAATTTTATTACTATAGTAAAATGCTAATGAGGTAATTTATTCTCACTTAAATTATTAAGCATGTGGGATAGATTAATGACTCTTGAATGTTTTATATAACATTAATTGTGCAATTTGACATGATTCAATGTTAGATTCTCATCTAAAAACTACTTAATAAATTTGATGCGGTAAAAAACTAGTAGTATTTCATTGCATTTGGTCTACATAGTCCAAACACTGCGCTATGTAGAGCGCCTAGTTTGTTATAGTGGAATATTTGTTATATTGGACACATTTTTTTGCCTCCACGAGTCCGTTGTGACGAGTCTTGACTATAGCGCTGCTTCAGATATTGTTTAAAAATTATATAAATCAAATAAAAATTTGAGATTGTACTTAATGCGCAATAAATATGCAAATAACATTTCTTTATCTTATTAGATAACAGCTATTTTTGAAGTAATATAGCACACGTTTTTTTATAAAAATCCTTCATCCTTTCCCCTGAAAAAATAAAGCGATTGGAAAAATGCTTGTAATCAATAAATAATATTCTAAATGGGGCTGAAAATTTCAAAATATCATACGGCTGTAACAATATCTGAAATCAACGTTTTAACTTTTCTATTGATCTTCTAGTTAAAATATGGGCATCAAACACCTAATTTTTTTTTAATTAGAGAGTTTTACGGCTTAATAGACTATTTCAAATGAGAGATGCTGTAGCGTTAAATTAGCCAAAACCAGCATATATGTCAATGGCAACTGCCGAAATTAATAAGCATGCGTCTTTTTTACGTATAGTCAAAGCTATAGTGCAATGTGTTTCATATCAATTTCTATTAAAATCTCTAGATATCCAGTACTAATTTGAAGAAAAATACCAGAAAATCCAAGCAATGTTTTGTTAAACAAGTTGTTATTATCAGGTGGTCAACAATAATACTGTATTTAGACATTCCATTTAAAAAATACAAGTGAAATAATTCAGCAACTTTTTTAATATTATAACTGTATATCATATAAAAGAAACCCAAAACAGAGTTATAACACCATACATCATCATAATTTTTAGCATTCATTGCAGATAAAATAAATAAAATTAGCAATGGTCGTCCTTCAAATGTTTATCTTGAATTCTTAAAAATGGATTCAATACATTTTATTTATTTGTGGATTAGTATAACAGATGTAGCTTTTTTATGAGTGGTAAGTTACAGCTTTTTGTGAATAGTTTGGAAATTTATTGAATTATATAAAGCTGGTGGGCGATGTTTGATTATCACAATTGATCCCAATGCTCCCAGCACAACATTTTACTGCTTTATATGTAGGCACATGAAAAATTTAAATACTAATAGCGGTAAATGATTGTATTATTATTCCAAGTTCAAGCTCATAATCGGCAGCATACATGTCAGCGATCAATCAAAGTAAGGCTAATTATAATTTAAACAAAGTTTCGGTCAAGACTATCCTAAGGATATAATATTTAAATCATACATTTGTGTATTATTTTGTGATTAATTAAAATCACCCCTCCCCAACAGAATGATATTCTGGGTTATTGTCTTCCGTTATCTAAAGTTGATATAGCCAATTTACAAATTTAAGTATAGTATATCGTAAGTTTCTGTCATACAATATGTGCTTGGTATGTAACTTCGTTTCTTTTTCAGAAAGATACTTTAGAAGGATCTTGGTTCCGAGGTCGTAGTTAGCGGGATCTTTTATGGGGCTCTTCTCTTCAGTAAACAATACTTTCCTTTATGAGAAAAAAAAATATATGGGCAATACAGATATTCTCATCAGTGATATATTTTGGCAAATTTCCCTATGAATTACATAATCAAAATAAGGATACTCTATTTCTGCTGCAAGGTTGAATTTTCCCGCTATCGTATGGTGTGCGTGTTTTTTTTTTACCAGATACCCCATTCATTAATTCCCCTTTTTAAAGAAACATTTGAATTCTTGATCTTCTATAAAATTAAAAAAAAAAAAAAAAAAAATTAATCTCCAATACACTGAGTTCTATTAAAATCTGACTCCTAAAGTTGTATTCTCCACAAAAAAGGCGGGTAAAGAAGACATTTCAAACAAATCAAAACACCTCCTCTAATTTAAAGTTTATATAGCGTGTAACATGGAATTATCTCGGTAATTACTTTATAAGGTTATCGATGCAAAATACCTCTAGGTGTGGGGAAAATGTAATAGACGGGAAAAAAAAAACTCTATATTCAATTTTTATACTAATGGGGATTTATATCCAATAAAGAACAAATTCACACCACTAATTATCTAACTCAAAAATATATCATCAACGTAGTGCAAAAAGATCAAATTTAGGTAGTTTGATTGAACAAAATAATAGTTTATTATATATATAAAAAAGGTAGAAATACAAGCCAGCATCATTTTAGTAAATAAAAATAATGGGAAAAGAATATTATATATAAATATAGTTTAGAATTCATCCTCACGAGGAAGAGGTGTGGATGTCTTTTTAGCATCCATTTCTTCGTCGGCAATTTGTTGAGAAGGTTTAGGGATCATAATCTTCTTAACTTGTAAATAATAAGCAGTTATACACATGAGAACTAATGCAGCTGTCATTCCCATGGTAGTGATTTTACCAGTACGATAAGCAGGTGCTTCATTGACAGCCCAGGCCTTGACGTTGACAAAATTAGGAACCAAATTACCGATAGAGTTAATGATAGCAATACCCAAAGCACGAGACTCTCTGTCACATGAATAAATCTCATTAACCCAAGTCATCATAATGGGAGAGATACCAAATACAGGAGGAACCATGTAAGCGCATACAAATAAGAGTCCAATAGGAACATGACCTCCATTTACAGCAACCAAGACGATATACCAGATCAAAGTAAACAAAGAACCACCAATAATATGATGAGCACGATGACCCCATTTATCAGATATTTTGCCTTGGAAAATAATGACGATACCTACCCAACACCAAATAGGAACCATCATGTAATTAGCAAATGCAGAACTATAACCTAGAGTCTTGAGAATAATAGGAAAATTTTGCAAAATGCCCATACCCATTTGCATACAAATAAACATGCCAATGAACAAGTAAATGAAGGGAGTAGTGAATAAATTACGGAAAGTTTGCATATTTAATCCAGTAACAATGCCACTTCTACCTTGACGTTCAAGACGAATCATGGCAACTTGGCGCATTTCACCTTGAATGAAACGAGTATTATGAGGGAAATCAGGAAGTACAAAAAAACCAGCAATACCAATAACAACAGCAATGAGACCTTCGATGATGAAAAGCCATTTCCAACCACGCATACCATGAGCACCATCTAAACCAGTAGAGATAGCACCAGAAATAAGACCACTAAAAGCACCAGACACTTGTGAACCAGCAACAAATACAGCAGTACGAGTACCTAACTCTTCTCCAGTGTACCAAGAACCGAGTAAAAAGACAATGCCAGGATAGAAACCAGCTTCAGCTAAACCAAGACAAATACGAAGACCATAAAGACCTTTATAATCTTTAACTAAGGCCATGAAACAAACAACAGCACCCCAAGTAAATACGACAAGCGGCAACATAATACTAGGACGCACTCTTGTAATAACATAATTAGCAGGGATTTGCAAAACGATATAACCGATAAAGAACATAGTAATAGCCCAGTTGTATTGATTACCAACAAGATTCAAATCTTCACTCAAACCAGTAGTTTGAGCATTTGGCATATTATTTCTATCTAAACCATTGGCAAAATAACCCCAAAAAGCCCAGATCAAGAGACGATAATCGAGAGTTCGAACTAACTTTTTTTCAATTTCTTTTTGATGAATGGGATCATCAAGAATTTGATCTTGTGGTATTTGATCAATGCTACCAGCATCATCAGATTTTAGATTATCTAAAGGTGTTTCTACTTTATCTTGATGCTGCATTTATAAAGAAAAGAAGAAGATGTGCTTTTTTTTTTTTTTTTTTAGTTTTCAATGCAACGATAATCAAGGTATATTTATACTTGTTGATCCCATCAGGATTTCCCCGCATTTTACACACCAATTAATTCTTTTCCATGGTAAAAATACGGGAATCACAAAATGAATTTGTATACCAATCAATCTATGTAGTAGTTTCACCCGTTTCACCCTGAAGTGAGAATCTTGAGAATTCTTCATGTGGGAATTCATAATGACCAAATAAAGGTATAATATCGAAAGATATTCCCATCACACACACATGAATATATATATATATATATATATATATATATATTATATCTAATTCTGTATAAATTATCTCAGTATTACTTGTGGTTTCATGGATACGACCAAAAGTGTTATTGAAAAGTAAAAAAATAAATTACATTTGAAATATTTGTTACAAAGCAAAATATACACAACAATAAACTTGTTGTAACACAATTACGTTACAGTAGGGACAAAAGGGACCCACATTATTTTTATCAAATCCGCCATTACTAATAATGCTTCACAACTGCTGCTTAAATGAAAAAAATATTGGGTATTAGTTCTAGTGATTCTAAAACTATATCGAAACCCGAGATATTCTTAAAAAAACTCGAACAACCGTAAAAAGGTTAGCTTATGTAATATAATTCTCCCAGGAATACAAACAAAAAACATTTACTTTATTATAATTTACAATCAATAATATTTAACAATCCCAAGGCTTTTCCACAGTGGCAGCCCATGAGCCATTTTCTTCTTCTTCAATGCCCCATGTCTTTTGTTGTTGTTGATCGCCCCATTGTCCACTGGGCTTATCGTCTCCCCAAGAAGCATTAGTTATATTTATATCTGGTTTTTCAACTGTAGGTTGTTCCCAATCGGTAGTAGGTGCCCAAGGCGCCTCATCATGTTTATGAGAATTCCATCCCACTCTTTTTTGCTTTCTTTTGTTCTTTTGAACCAATTTTTGAAATGAAGAAGGTCCAGCTGAAGTGGGTGGTTCATGATGAGTTGTACGATTAAAATCACGACTTGATCTTCTATTTACATTATGATATCCTCCTCTACCTCTATTATTATTCTGATTATGATTATTAATTCTTTGTGGTGGAGGTGTATATGCGGTTTGAGGTAAATTATTGTTCAAATCATCCATAGAAAACACATCCTCATTTTGCTGTTGTTGTTGATGTTGTTGTTGTTGTTGCCTGTGATTAGGATGATTATATGATGCCCTTCTTTGTCTGGGTTGAGGAGGAGGAATATTTGACTGATATGAAGGTGGGTCATAATGATGGCGACCCATTGCATTAACATTGGTATTTGGTCTAGGCATATCTGCACGAGTAAGTGGAGTAGTATCTTTTTCAATATCTTGAAGCCATTTACGTTCTGTATGACCACCAAATGGTGATTTCACAATTGCTGAATATTTTCCATTATGGATAGATTGAGATAAAAATTGTCTCAATAATGCGTAATTTGGTTCTTCCATGAATTTCAACTTTCTAGCATATTCAATATATTCTAAGAAACCTTGTGGTAAACCAGCGCATAAATCACTCATAAATGTATCTTCTTTAATCTGTTTCATTCTATCCCAACCAGCACGAGAATTACGTGCTTGGATGCCTGTCCAAGGTAGTGTACCAAATATCAAATCTAGTAATAAATAACCCAAACTTTCGATATCATCACGACGAGCATGAGTTTTACCACGATGAACATTTAAAGAGGCATATCTTGCTGTACCAGTCTTGTTTTTTATATTCTTTTTAACTTCGGGATATGGTTTCTCAGTACGAGGATCTCTCCACCAAGTAGTTAATCCAAAATCGACGATATAAAGCTTTGGATGAGGTTCATTCCATTTCCTAAAAACTTCTTCACAAGTAGGATTTATATATTTAATATGTGGCATACCATGATCATCAGGTATTTCAATCATTTCTGCTTCAGGTAGATGACACTTGGACGAAAACAAAAAGTTATCTGGTTTAATATCTCTGTAAACTAGGCCTCGTTTATGTATATGTTCTAATATTGATATCTATTTTGTAAAGAATACAAATTAGTTGATATTTTGCATAAATAAATTTGTGATTGTACCATTTGACAACCAAAATCAACAACAGTTTCAATTGAAAAGATTTGAGTAGCTTCTTTCAACTGATTTAAATTAGGGCCTAGTAAATCAATTACAATGCAATCAAATCCTTCATGTTGACCATGCCAATGGCATTGAGGGATTCCAGCTAAAATAATAATTTATATAATTAGTTGTCAAATGCAAATGATCAAGTTGTAATATACATACGTCCACCAGCTAATGCATCGTAAATAATACTTTCATGTTTAATTTGAGGATGGCGCATTTTAAGTGATTCTCTTTTAATGGCATAATGTCTAAAAGTATCAATATCCTCAGCTAAAATAACGTGAATACAAAACTAATCAAAATCAAATTATCCTTGTTTATACCTTCAAATACTTCACCAAATGAACCTTCACCAATTCTTCCTAATACAACCCACTGGTCAGCAATAATAACATCTCTGCTATTTGCGCTAAGATCTGTGCGAGTACTATCAAACGATGCATATTCAGTATTCAAACCATTATTATCCATTGAAGAAGCTTTCAAATAGTTCGTGTCAACTGAACGGGACAAATAACCTTGTGATCTCGGATTTGTCTGTCTAATATGAAAAGGAATTGACATTTAAACAGAAATAGAGATGTAATTTTTTCAAGATGAATTGTTCATATAATTATGTAAACTTAATAAAAGAAAAGAAAAATTTATTTTTTTTATCTATTTATTTAAATCACGTTATAAATATATCAAACCAAATCTAGAACTATACCATTCATTGGCAGAAAAAAATCCAATCCGATGGTTATATTTCTATTTATGAAGAGTTTTTATGCTTCTTGAAATGAATTAATTCAATATATAAGTATGTATTTAGGTTTGATTAGGATTTAACTTATATTCTTTTTTTTTTTTTTTTTTATTTTTATAATAATGTGTGCAAATATCTTTTATAGGTTTCAGGCAGCAATTATTATAATAAGAATGATTCAGCAAGTACATTTTGGAAGAAGGGAGTTCGAGAAACATTATTCTTGATGTATCAACTCAAATGTCCCTTTAATTGACTCCCCCATACATATTTTTATAACTCACATCTAGTATTTTTCTTTTCTTCATTTTCTTTTTCTTCTTTCTTTTGAATTCTGCTCCTATTAATTTAGAACAAACAAAAATGCTTCATGTACAAGAATCTTTTATTAACTCAAGCTTGTTGATGACTCCACCAATAACAGTAATAGTTCAACCACAACCAAGTAGTTCCTCGAGATCAAATAAGGTTATTGAGCAATTAGGTAATAAATACGAATCAATTCAAAAAGATTTAGCTGCGACAAAAGCACAGGTATATAGTAAATGTATATATATATATATATATATATATATATATAATACACGTACATATTAAATTAATGTATATGTGTAGCTTGAAATTGTTCGTCAAACGAAATCAAAGCACGAAAAAGATACTATGAACTACACAAACTCGAATAAAGTATATCGCACTCGTATAAAAGAAATTATGCAAGTACTCGAATCAAAACAAAAAGCATTAGAAGGAACAAAAGGATTATCCTCACAACTTGAACTTAAAGTAAAACAATTAAAAGATGAAGCATTAGCATCAAGACGGCAATTAGAAGATTTAAGAAGAAGAGAACAATTACTTGAGCATGATCGAGATGTTGCAGTTAAAGAGAAGAACCAAATAAAACACACCCAACATGTTCTGCAGGATTCAATTGATCAGCTCCGTGTTCGCTGTGAAAGAGAGGTAGCTTTATTACAAAAAGATCATTCACTTTTAGTTGATAAAGCACGTTACATTACCGAACGAAATGAACATATTGCTGAATTAATTAATTTAAAATTAAAGCAACGTCGTAAACAGATTGAGCACTTAGCGTTAATGAAGAGACAGCTTAAATCAAACACGGAAGCATTTGTACAAGATGTAAGGAATCATATGCAGGCTTTGAAAACGGAGATAGAACAGTCGGCATTGCAGTCAAAAGACTGCACGCATGCTGCAATTCAATGTCGAGGTGAAGTGAATGGTTTGGTTACGAGAATCAAAACAATTGCTGCTGAAATAACTGCTTCTGAGGAGCAACAACGATAAAAAATTTATATTCTTTATCTACATTAACTTTGCATTAGTTTTTATTTATTCATTTATAATAATATTTATCATTTTTATTCTTATAATAATACAAAACATAAAATCATTCAATCTCTTTTGATTTAAAAAGACTTCTCCTATTTTTGAATATAAATATACATTTGAGCTTTTCTCCTTCAATAAATGTATATAATTGTATTTGACTGATGCTTTACTTCAAACGATTCGGTTAGCTCTACATGGATACTTATATATAGTGACTAACGTTAATTTACTGTCAAAAGATATAATTGATACAACAGTTGTACAACATTAATGTAGCAAGCATCTGCATATATATATATGGATACTCAAAATACTCATTCATAAAAAGAAGGACCCTAAAATAGGTATCTCCTAATATACATGTATATATATACATATACATATATTTTTTGAGCGATGTACAATAAATGCATGAATTGATTTTTCATAAATTTAGTCTTTATTGCTTTTATATATAGTAGCTTTTTTATTCCAGCTAACTTTCCCAAATAATATATCAACACCGCAACTATGCTAGTGTAAATAAATTTTAACAACAATTCAAGTCAAAATATGAATAACAATAATGTGCTGTAGACCGGTTTATTGTTCCTCCTTATCATACCTTAACTCCCTAAAAAAAAATGCTCGTTTTAGTTGTATAGTGCACTTCTATTTGTAAAAGTATTTGGATTTTAAAAATTAAATATATATATATATATATATATAATTTATTTGGAGATTTACAACAAATTGGTGCATAACCATATAGGCCAATTTCTTTATTTTAGCGACAAAATCAAGTTTAAGACATTTTTGATTTGAATGAATTTGTTATCTTGTACTTTGTTAGGTAGAGAAAACGAAAATAATTTTTATTGCAGTTTATTCCTGGTAACTGCATTAGTTTTAAAAGAGAGATGATCCTAAATCTACCAATTAAAGTGTACAAAGGACCATAACATTGTCTTTATTAATATCAGCTGATATGTCCTCTGGGGAAATCCCGAATCAAATAGTGATTTGTGTATAAATATTTGTATTCGTAGATTTTGTTGATAATGAACATGTAAACAAAATCAAATTTAGGTATAACGTAAAGAGATGACAAATGACGCATGTGAGAAAAGTAAGCTGACCATGTAAGAAAGATGTATTAGGTTAGTTACACACTATAATGCAACTGAGCTTATTTCTTTCCTAATTCTGTGATACTTTTACCCGAAAAACCTCTTACGAAGATTATATACAATGCGTATATTAGATTAGTTAGTAATTTAGTTTCATTTCAATTATTATTTCATGGTGCACAGCGGAAACGCGATTTAGAAAAAAAAATTATCTGATCAATCTTTTGAGATATCATTACTAAACCTATCAAATAAAACTCAACCGAAGTAAGATCAGATTAGAAGGAAAACGAAAAATATAGTAGGTAGATGGTTGGGTTTGTGACACTTTTATTTTAAGAATCAGATTAAAAATGTGGATTGATATAATAAATGTAATAGATCTTTCCTCTTTCACAATTCTTTATCTCTTTGTGAACAAATAAAGGCACATTCTCGGTAAAAAACATATATATATATATATAGATCACAATGGGTGGAATTGAGCAACCGGAATTGACATGGTGGAATGTTGGTGAAGCATCTACCGCTGTACTAGTTGCAGGTACGAATCTCTAATTTAACCATAGTATCCTTGAAAGATTGACATTTAATGAATGCTTTTAGCTATTGTCAGTTTATGTTTGGGTACAAAATTAGAATTATCCTTGATTATAAGTGGTATTAGATGTGTGATTCAACTATCGCTGATGGTATGTTGATAAAGAGGAATTGACGCAAGTTTTTTTCTTTATAATCTGAGATACTCAACTGTACTGAATTCTTAGGGTTTAATCTTGGATGATGTTTTAAAAACTCAACATATGAGTGTAGTAGTTGCTATGTCAGGTAAATATTTGTACCTTGATATGATTAATACTACTGTTGGCTAATACATGTTTGCAGTGGTCTTTGTTTTATTAGGTTCCTATGAAACAGTTTTTAACCGAACGAAAAAAACATTCAAGGGCATGGTAATACAAAGCCTAAACTATTTTTTGATTTTTTTTTTTTTGTTAATTCTAGTCTATAGTTCCCTGTAATGTTTATCATTTTATTACTTAGCAACTTTGTCATTACTTATATTGGAACAGCATTTGTTTTAAAAGCAGACCCCTTTTGGGACCCACCTACATTTATACCTGTCATTGGCATGCTTTTGGGCAATTCAATGAGTAGTGTTGCTATGGCAACAGAACGTTGTCTAGATCAATTTAGTACACATGCTCCCATGTTAGAAACTCGTTTATCGTTTGGTGCTTCAAGGTATGAAGCTTCATTACCGCTGGCGGTTGAAGCTATTCGACTTGCATTACTTCCCGTGATCACTCAATTAAGTGTCATGGGTATGATCAATATTCCCGGTATGATGACTGGTCAAATTATGGCGGGAACACCTATGATGGAGGCAGTAATTTATCAGCAATGTATCATGTTTATGATTGCAGCTAGCAGTGCTTTTGGTGTAATTATGTCAGTTGCTGTAAGTTGAATATCTTTAAAGTTTTATACGTTTACACTAACCGCAAACAAAATTTAGTCTTGTATGAGTATATTAATTGACAAAGATCAAAATATGAGACATGATAGAATTTTAAACAACAAATCTTTTCATCAATATTTTCCATTTAAAAGCCTTCGCCATACATTTTTGTGTTCTAGTAAATTTGTAAACTGCTGCTGCAAGAGAAAGCCTCGAAAATCCATTTCAGATTAAGTCTGAATTATCATTTCAACCTTTGTGAAAACCATTATAGAAATCCGATTGGATTGTTTTAGAAAATCATTTTTACAACCATTTTAATTTTTCATTTTGTTAAATAATATAGTATACATATACCTTACATTATTCTGTTTTGGATAACCCCCCCTTCTGGAATAAAACAAATAATTTGGATTTTTACCAAAAGACAAAAAAAAAAAAATATTTAAATCATTCTTAATGATTAAAAGAAATCCAACGATAAAGGAATGCTTCTCTGAAATAAATTAAAGTAATAGCTATAGCATAATTAAGTATATAAAACCAATTTTTTTCGAATTTCATCTTTACTAATAAATATGATTTTGTTGAGAAGATTGCTTTTTCTCAGTCTCATTTATAGTAGACATGTAGTGCTAGGAAATTATAGACCAAGGTTTTTCAGTAATTTTCTGCTGCCAATAACAGCAGTACTTACCATCCCCAAAACATTAAAATCAACATCAGCATCAGCAATATCACAAAAAGCCTTGAATATTTTAGATGATACAAAAATTACAATTTGCGATTATGATGTCCAACTTTAAGAGGCAAGCCTAAGTTTTTTATTTATTAATATTTCGTTAGGTGCAACTCATAAAACTACTAAATTGGACATGCAATTGACAAGTTTGGAGGCAGAAGAACATGTTCTTCATTTAGTACTTCAATTCAAAAATAGATTATATTCATCTACAGTAGTAAATGCCAATGTACGTCGTTTATCAAAGAGCTAATTTCGCATGATCAAAAGACAGAATAACAATGAAGATACCAATGAAATTATCAATGAAATTATCAATGAAATAGTTTGAAATGATTGATAAATGACAAAGCATGGTAACAAGGACGGCAAACGCGATAAGGAGGTAGAGAAAGATGAAAAAACCTTGGAAATGGGATAATAATTAAAAAAACTTTGATTGCCATCACAATTACATTTAACATTGAAATAGTAACCGAGCAATGTAGGATATTGAGTCTGGCAGAAACCACTATTACTGATGAAACGGTGACAGTAGCAGGTCCTCATATTGATTTTGTTTCTCTTAATAAAAATGTTACAGGCCCTGACAAGACCTTTACAAAGTTTATTTTACAACAAACTACCAAAACTACTATCTTAACTCAAAAAACGGCTTAGTCACTGTAAATCAAACAGAACTTAATACTGTCGTTGAAACTATCTTTAGCAGTACATTAACCACAACGAACAATTCTCTTGTTACAGTTGCGCGTACTCGCATTCCCACATTTATTGGTTCCATAGTGTAGTCTAATTTTTAATTAAATTTGAACTTACATTATTTAGACTTGAGCATAAGTCAATTAAAGAAACACTCACACACTAACACATACTTCCCCGCCTTCAAGTTTTATATGGAAGAGTTTATAATGGAAATGCATTTATTTGGTATATTTAGGTATTTAAATAATATGGTAATTTACATATTGATTTTAATATCATCATTAGGAACTCGTGTTCGATGTTCGATGTACCAAATGAATAAAAGTTACTTTTTACTTGTTTGAAGAGTTTTCCAACTTCATAGTAATGAAATTAGTTTTGAAATTGTTCACAAAATAGCGGAGGAATAAAACAGTGAATAAGCCCAAAAAATTGATTCATTTGCGGTTTAACAGTTTTGTTATCTGTAAATGCATTGAGTTTGATATGCGCATAGTTAAATATTTGAAATCGACAAATCTCATAAAAGTTGGATTTGTTATGCGTCAAATATTTAGATATAATTTTTAATTAGTATCCAAATGTGAGATTATAATTGTTAAATCAAACTTGACAATCTTTTGAATAAGTGTGTTATTATTTAATAAATCATACAGTAGGCATTTAGTACAAAAAACTTTGAATTTTAGATATTCAGACTCTAAAAAATTGCCAATCACCAAAACCGTAATATATAACTTTTTTGGGATATTTCTTAGACACTAAAAAATAGATATCAACTGGTTTTATAATGCTACCTGTTCCTAGATTTATTCTATATCTCACGAAAGACTTAAAAGCAAGTAAAATTCGCAGCTTTCCCTTGAAAACTGAGTCTGACTTTTCATCCCTGTTCTACTTTTTTTTTTTTCACTAAATAACACCAAAAAAAATTATATGCTAATGTACCTGAGATGTTCAATTTTAATTCAAAAAAAAAATATTTGAAAATTTCCTTTTTTTTTGCAATTGGGTATAACTTTTTCAGTGCTAATGTTTCAGATTTTTACACATATTTCACTGCTAAAATTAAAACTTTGGCCCTTGGTGGTTGGGCTGAATGGTTAAGGCGTGTGCTTCCCAGGCGCAAGGCCTCGTGTTCAAATCCTGGTGTCGACAAGTTTATTTGATAATGTTATGTAGTACTGTATATCCTGTTTAGTGTCATCGTCGCCAACCCACAACTTTTAGTATGACGTTTCTCCGCATGCCTGTTTGGCTCTGGGTGCAGCACTTTATTTAGTAGATTTCTTTCCCCACTTTCATAATATCATCATATCGCAACCTTGTTTATAATAAGCCCACTTGTGGAGACCTCTCAATCTCTTGACCTTTAGTTTACGTTTACGTTGTGCTACATGAAGCGTTATTGTAGGAGTTTCATGTATATTAAGTCTTCACATTAAATAATAATAAATAAAGTATATCCACTACGTTCTACCCTAAAAAAAAAAAAAAAAATTAAAACTTTGAGTTTTCATATCTCTACAGAAATTAAAACTATACAAACTCTTTTTAATAATAAAACTTACTTGTTTTAAAGCGGTCTATAACAGATTTAAGTATAAAAAAATTTGGAACACTTTTTTTTTTTTTCCTTTTTTGGTTTTTTTTGTAGCAGATTTAAAAATATTCGTTAAATCGAGCAACAGCTATTTTTTACTCTTATCATAGATCCTGTTAAACTCTGTCGGATGCAGTTTAGGAATTTTGAAAATATTGATTTTTCGTGGAAATATTCCCAAAAATGTGTACAAACAAATTTTCTCGAATTCTGCTTCGATTTTTCCCCTTATATACCCTTATCCAAAATTCTGAATTTGAAAAAAAAATGACAAAAAACTTATTTTCTCTATGAAAAATGTAGCTAAAACAAATATCAATAGCCAAATTGATAGATAATTTTGCAGTGCATTAAACCAAGTATTTTATTTTAAAATATAAATATAAAAAGTGGTGTATGTACTCTAAAAATCTCTATAATTTTAATTGTATTTTACGCAAAATGTAATGTGAAAAATTTATCTAAATTTTAATTTATTAAATTTAAAATTTAAACTGTACAAAAAGTATTTAGTAAGCTAGTTTGACTTACTTTGTAATTCACGAGTTAGTAGATAACTTTGTTTTTTTGAATCATTTTTGGATCATTTTTGGATCAATTTGTCAAATCGATTTTGGAACTCAGTTATTGTAGATACATAAGCTGTAATGTAAACTATCATTTTGTTTATCTCGACAAAAAATCAATATTTTTTGTTCAAACAAAAACGACAGAGTAGCTTATAATGAGATCTATTTTGTGAACACAAAAATTTAGTATTTTAATTTAATTACTTAATTTTTTAATATTCGATTTTAGGTCAATTTTAGTCAATGTTGTTGAGCCAGTGCACTTATGGGGTTTTATGGCTTAATAGGTCATTTCAAATTGGGAATAACACTGAATCAGCCAAGACCTGTGTATATAGGTAATGACAACTGTTAAAATTAACGTCCATTATATGTATAATTAAAGTTGCAAAGCAATATTTTTTACATTCGTCTTTCAAAAAAAAAAAAAAAAAAAAAAATAGCGAATTTTAAAAACTGGTTTAAATAAATATAAGCAAATAATTACAAGAGAACTGCCAGAAAACTGCCAATCTTTATTCCTTGAATGAGTTGATTTACTAAGAATCGACAGTTAATAGTTAAACAAATAGTATAAAGTGTCATCTACCGAATATTTTTTAAAATTGCTAAAAGTATAATTTTTTCATGGAGTTATTGATAAAACAAGACTTTACGATGAACAATTAACTTGGATGCAAACCTGAGTTGCACAAAACAATCTATACTTGAGACAATGTAAGAGAAATTTTTTCTTTTAAGATTACAGGCCTATTCAGAATTGGATGGGTTATAAAAACATTCAATTGACAGATGCTGGTACCTATATGGTTTGCTGTCAATTTTTAAAGCATCCTTGCTTCAACATTTTCTAAATTAATGTTGCTAAAATGAATGCAAAAATGCATCCTGTTGTCGATAACTGTACTCCATTTAGCCATATGCTTGAGCATCTACATAGTGTAGAACTTATTGGCTGATTATATACAATTTATGAAGGATTTTCCGCATTCTTTCACATTTTTAGTATGTTCACACGACAAATCTAAAAAAAACTGCACTCAATATTTAGCGAACAGTTTAGTTATAACATGCTGAAATTATTTTTAAATCATGTATGCATTTTTTTTTTTTGCACGTTTGTATGTATGTATTTCTTCGTAAGTCTTTATTGAAATATTACGTTTTTAAGCCCTTAATTTACGGTATAGCGTAGTGCCCATGTACCCATATCCAAAAAAAAAAAAAAAAAAAAAGAGAGAGAGAGAGAGAGAGTGCAATTTTAAAAGTTAAAATAAAGGCTTCATTCACAAATATAATACAACTATAAAGCAGCAACCAAATAAAAGTTTTCATAAGAGTTTTAGAAAAGTTTTGGAAAGCCTTAGCGAGAAATTCCATTTTCAGGGACAAAATGCCGATTAAACGTTTTTAAATTTTTGTTTATATTCGTAAATGTTGAGAAGTTAGCCTTCATCATGTTATTCATCGCTCCTAAAATCTACGATAAAAAATATAGCAAGAGTTTATGTGATTCAAAAAATAGGTTTCGACCAAATTTGAGCCTCAAATTTGTGCAAAAAGTGTATCAAACAATTCTTTGAAAATACGGGGGGGGGATTATAATATTAATATGCTTAATTGAAGATATGTGTTGTATAAAGTAGCTATATTTGCATACCTTTCACCATCTGACCAATAAGCAATGGCAGATATTGACAGTTCGCTTTATTTTATATTAAACTACCTATTTTTCTAATAGTGACACAGTATTTGTTAGAGCTCAGAAGGCAAATGTGGCAACTTCCGGTGATTCATAACCCTATCTACATTTTCAATACAAAATGATTTACTGATATTTAGAAAAAAATTACAACGTCCAATGCGTGAAAGAAATCTTTGTAGTGCATTCATCACAAATTACAAACGTATCATTGAATCATAGCACAGAGAACCACAAAAAGATATTAAAAAGCGCTAGACATTGATACAATTTTTAAAGTGAAGTTTCACAGCGAATGTTCTATGTATTCCCAGGCTTCTAGGACTTATTATATCGTGCCGAATCAAGCTTCCTTTCCTCAGATTCTATGAGATAATTATACAGGTTTATACAAGCAGCGATTGCAATAGAAATATCATGATTGGGTGTATGAAATATTTAGTTTATTTTTATGAAAAATTATTATAATGCTTTGAAATACAAAAATTAAAAGAAAACGAAAAGCTGTAATGCGTATTGAAAAATGTACAAGAATAAATATTTATTCTATCAACTGCTACCTTCATCCACGGCAGCAGCGGTTTCCAAACGCTGTAATCGTGCTTCTTTTCTATCCCTTTCTTCCTGTTTCTCTTTTTCTTCTTGCTCTCTTTCTTCTTCTGTCACTTCGGGTAATCCAAGTTGTTTACGTAAAGCTATTAATTCTTGACGCATCTGATTTTGCTTTTCATCTTTACGCTTATTATCACTTTTAAGTCTTAAAATGTACTCGTAAGAATGCTGTAATAATACAACTTTGCTCATTTGCTTGACATCTTTCTCTTTTGTGTTACGCAAATCATCTACATCCATATCATCCTCGGCTTCTTCCTCTACCATTGCTTCAATAATCTCTGTACGCAATGAATCGAAACTCTGCTTTAATGTATCACGACGTTTTTGCTCGGCTGCTTTGTGTGCTGACCGACGATTTTCAATGCCAGATTGAATGGTTGTATTGAAATCAATACCTAAACTTTTAGCTTTTCCTTCTTTAAGATGTTCATAGTTTGATTTGGATGTCAACAGGGCTCGAGCAGTTTCTTCTTCAATAGTTGACAATCGTTTACCATTGGGGTGCAGAGAAGGAGAGATTAAGGGCTTCAATGCTCTAGGAGACTGTTGAGGACGAGGCCCAGCAGGGGATACAAGGTTGTTGTCATTGGGTGATAAACCGGGAGATGAAAATACTGCAGATTGTTGAGATATGCGGCGACGTTTGGATGATTCTGCTTTTGATTTACTGGAAGTATCTTCAAGCATGGCAGCTGGAAGTACAGGCATGTTATCAACAGCAGCAGATGATAAGGAAGACGAAATAGTAGGCACACTTGATGGAGATGAGGTCACATTGTTGTTGTTGTTTACGCCGCCACCAAGTTTCATTAAAAGTGAAGGAGTAGCAGGAGCGATGAAGCCATTATTATTAGTGGAATTATTGTTGTTTGACTTTGCTGGTGATTTGTTAACAAAAGATGTATGTGGTGTTAATGGTTTCAAGGCTAAAGGACTTTCTGTTGGTTTTGTAGATTTTGGTATAGCAAAACTTCTGGGACTACCATTGAATTGAGGACTTGACATGGCAATTTTTTGTTGCAAAGCTTTCTTGGTATTCATTTTCGTTGTATTATTACTGTTATTATCATACGAAAAATTTACCAAAGGGCTAGTATAACCATTGGTACTTTTTAATATAGGCGATGCTTTTGAGACGGCAGGTCTCAACTGATTGTGCATATTTCGAAGTTGTTGTTGTTGTCTTTCAATAAAAGCTAACTTTTGTTGTAATGTTGATTGATCTCCAATCGAAGGCGAAGGATTTAAGGCAGGAGATGATAATGGCGAAAATATATTTTCGGGATTATTATTCATTCCGTTTAGTGATTGATAAGTATGATCATTATAAGTGGGTGCCATAGCTGGTGATACTAATGGAGTAAAGAATTCCTAGACAAATTGTATTTTAATATATAGAAATATAGTATGCATGTGTACAAAGTTTACCTCTTCATCTTGAAAGTCTTCTAATGGGTTATTTTGCATTGGATGTTGCATTGGCGTATGGTAAGATTGTATTATGTTGTTATTACTATTATTATTTTGCGGTGTATTATGTGATGCAATTTGTAAGGGAGACATGTTAAACTCTGGGTTGTGTCCTGATAATACGCTGCTATTAGTGAAGCTTCCTTCTTGTGCTTCGGGACTAAGTTGAGGTACAGAAAAAGTGCCATGAGGATGTTGTTGGTGTTGATGTGATTGTATATTGTTATTTGTATGAATATTTGCACCATTTTCCCCAATAAAATTAAAAAAATCAGTATTATCTTGAAGTTGGTGAGTATTACTATTATTGCTGTTTAATTGAAAATTTTGTTTAAATAGATCTCCATCATCCTGAAGATCAAAAGAACTAAAATCCATCATGAATTTTTTGTTTTAGCAAAATGATTTTAAAGAGAAATTTGATGAAAAAAGGATTTTTTTTTTAAAAAAAAAATAAATTGTAACATCTAAGACATTTTTATTCCAAAAAGCCTGATCTTTAGTGCTTCATTGATTGGTTCCCTTCAGCGTTTTTGTCGGACATCTTCCATTTCATGTTCATTGCAACTAATAAAAGGGATTGCATCTGACAATATGACGCGCAACTTTTTTTATCCTTTCTTCTTTCTATAAGACGATTTTTCGTTATAAAAAAAAATATATTAGAAATCGGAAAACCATATAGTTTAACAATTATACAAAAAATACCAGATTCAAATATAAATATCTCGAAAAAAAATTATGGCAGAAGCGTTTTTAGGTTTAAAAGTATCAGTTTTGTTACAATCTGGTATAAAACTGGAAGGAATAGTATCTCATATTGAACCTACAACACAGCAAATGACATTAAAAGATGGTAAAACTACTTTATACACTATAATTGTAGTATCGAATACTAAAAGTGAGAAATCTCTAGTTAAACTATTCTTTTTCGGCCAGCCACCACATCATACACCTATTTACGGAGTTGTTGGTAAAGATATCAAGGACCTTCAAGTATTATCAGCAGCACCTAATAGTCAACAACAGCAGCAGCAAACGATAGACCCTAATTTGATTAGATCGTTGGATAACCATTTACTTGAAAATTTACCTCCGCCTACTCCTCAGCAACAACAGCAGACTCAACCTCAATCTCATCATCAACAACAATACTCTGAAAAGGTAATAATTACCACATAAAGCTCAGTTATTTCATATGGTAACATTTAACTCTTCTTGGGTTTATTGCAGATATTGACACCTGTAAAATCTGTATCGAAAAGTAAGTCGAAATTGAAAATACGTAAAAACGATACCATCCTAATAAATTGAAAACAGATCGGAAAACCAAGCAACAGCAACAGCAACAACAGCAACAGCAACAACAGCAATCTTATCGTAAAAGAAACTCTGATGGTTGGGCTGGTGAAGATGTCGATATCTTTAGAGAAGAAGAATTTGATTTTCAAAAGAATTTAGATATGTTTGATAAGGCAAAAGTGTTTGCTGAGATTAGAGTATGTTCTAGTAATAGTAATAGGATCACTCTCTAACTTAAATGCTAACATAGGAGTCTGATGAAACGGCCCCAGAAGAATTACTTGTAACTTTAAATAGATTACCACAGAAAAAAATCAATTTATTACCAACCGAAAATGTACTAGATGTTGAACGAACACCTTTTTATAATGAAGATAATGAAGAGGAGGATGACGATGGTGAATTTGGCGATGAAAGCGATAATGATTCCCAAACTCCTGACGAATTCACTAGAAGGACCAAGAGAAAATCTCATCCATTGAAAAGATCGAGTAATAAAACAAGTATTGTCACTGTTGTTGGAGGCATTACATGTCCCTCCGTCTCTCCTTTACAAATGGCTCATGTAGAACATGAATGTGTACAAGTCTCTGATTCTTTTGGCGAGTTAGCCATTGAAAACGGCGGAAGAGGCACTTCGCTTTTGGTTTTACAGGCATTGAGCAAAATGGACGTTGTTTCTCCATCTATTGTCATATTAGCCGGTAATAATAAGAATGGTGCATTAGGTTTGGTAACTGCTCGTCACTTGATTAATCATGGTTGCCTGGTGACGGTCTGTATTACTGCCAATAAAGAGAATTTATGCAACGCTGTTATAAAATACGAGGCTATGGCAAGCCGTTTTGGTGTCATTGTTACTTATGATACCACCGATTTAGGCGAAACAGATTTGGTGATTGATGCTATCTTGGGTGTAGATGACAAGCTGATTGACATACAAGATCAACCTACTTATGAAATTGTGTGTAACACTATCGATTGGACTAATCGACAAGCAAAGCCTGTGCTTTCAATTGATTTTCCTAGTGGTATTGATGCAAGTACAGGTATTCCTCATCATCCCGAACATACTATTCACCCTAATTGGACTATTTGCCTTGGCGCTCCTAAAACTGGTTGTAAATCATCAAATATTACTGGAGAATTATACCTTGTAGATATTGGTATACCTAGGTTGTGCTGGAAACGTGTTGGAATTAAGGGAAATACGATACCTTGGGGTGCTGACTTTTTAGTAGCATTGCAATATGATACAGCCTAGTATATGAGTCTTTTTTTTTTTTTTTTTTTTTTTTTGAATAATCAACAAAATAGATTCTTTTTACCTTTTGATTATTGTGGGTTACATAGATCTTTAGGCTTTTATTTTCATTGATCACTTGTCATATCAATAAAACCGGTAAAATATAAGAATTTATTCTGTTTGTTTTATTTTATACATTGCCATGTTACTCAACTACTGAGATCAGATGGATTTAGTGCTTTCAATATCGTATGGTCGCAGCCTTATATTATAGAAGGTTTTTACTTGAGATCTAGATATCTCTTGAAAATATTTGGACGATTGTAGTTGTATATTGAGACAGAGTAAAAATGAGATCTAGGCAAGGTGAGAATGCAAATTCGTACAGATTATAAATAACTTTTGGGCGAATAAAGTATTATTTTTAGATTCTGGCTGTTTAATATAAGCACTTTTTTTTAATTGAGTATAAGCTCAATGTAGTCAAAATTGGAAAGTTACAATGTAATGTTATATAAAGAGTGCAATACACATTGAAAGGGTTAAAAATACCACAAGAGATAGTAATATTTTTTGATTATTTTTTACTTAAAAAAAACCTAGTAACCATTTCTTTCTAGCTCTAAACAATTCTTTAAATATTCAATAAATTTAACCTAGTCCAAATTCTCATCTCATCACCTTTAAATCTCATTCTCACTTCATCCTCATTCTATCTAAATCTCAACTCTCATTCATTCCAGATTTTAGTGTAAATACTGAGAGGGTATTAATGTATTAACAACTTTTGCATTTGAGACCCAGTCATAGTTAAAATGTAAAGTTTGAACGAGAAAAAATAATGGCTTTTCAAGGAGAAATCAAAATTACAATCTCCATTACAGCTTAAAACCTATGATAACAGATCAAAAATTTATTTGACAAATCGATCAAAAAATGATTCAAAAACAAAAACATCTAATGACTTATGAACTGCAAAGTTGAACTAACATTTTAAATGAGTTTTGTATAGTTGGAAATTCTGCATAACTAAATAAAATTTGAGTAAATCATTTGCATTAAGTTTTGTGTAAAATAATAGTGAAATTTTAGAGATTTTTAAATGTGCATGCCAGTGTTGATAAGCATTTGTTCAATTTAACTATTTACCATAATGTGAGGTAAAATTATCTGCTTATCTAGCTATTGTTGAACTTTTTAGTTGAATTTTTCATAGAGATAACCAAATTTTTTGCACTTTTTTTTTCAAATTTAAATTTGGGGCGAGAGTACACTGGACTTTTTTTTACACATTTTTAAGGAGATCTCCACGAAAAATCAATATTTTGAAAAAAACTTAATTGGACTTGATAGAGCTCACGGAGATCTATAGCAGGAATTAAACATAACTGCTACTCAATTTAATGAATATTCTGAAATCAACTATAAAAAGTGTTAAAAAGGGGGGAAAAAAGTGTTTAAATTTTTTCATTGTTAAATATGTTATACAGCGCTTCAAATCAAGCAAATTTCGTTATAAGAAGGTGTTGGTATCGTATATCTTAATTTTTTTTGCAGAGGTTTTAATACTAAAAGTCCCAACCTTTTAGCGGTGAACTAATAGTGATAAGAATCTGAAATGTTAGCATTAAAAAATTTACACCATTTGCTAGGAATAAGTTATTTCTGAATACGACGACGTGTTTTTGGATTAAAGTTGGACATTGAAAGTAAAGTACACTGATATATATATATATATATTTTTTTTTTTTTGGTACTATTCAGTGGGCAAAAAAGTTAAGCATGTCACTAGGCAGAAAATCGTAATTCACATATAATTCACCCAGGTGAATTGTTGGTGAATTATTTTGAAATGTTTGTTTCGAGATTACATTCAAGAAAATATTACATTTAATATCAGTGTCCAATTAAAGTAGGAAGTAATCTATTGTGAAGGCGAACAAATTAAGTATATATCAAATTAGCAAATTTATGTTTAATGTATAGCGTTGTATGAATAATCACTACAATCCGGTTCTTTATACTATAAGTATTATATAAAAATTTATGACAAAAAGATATGCTTTTTTTATTCCTGTTTACATATCAAATGTTAAATAATCTATATAATGTAGGCATTTATATCCAAGTCAAGTAAACGTTAAATCCTATTTCTTTCTATTTTTATGAAATTATAAGTTCTGATGAAGCTTTCTTAATTCTTCATTCTCAAATAAACTAATATAGTAAAGTGTCTATTCTGAAATCTCAGTAAATACAAAAGAGGGTATGCATAGCTGATGGGATAAAGATTGTACCCACAAGGTCGCTGCGTTTGATCTTTTTTCATTGCCGTCTAAAATAAAAAAAGATGAAACAGAAACGATGCCAAATTTGAAAGAAATTGAAAATTGCAGAGGAAGTGTAACTCTTTTACTTCTAAGAAAAATAAAGTATTTTTTCTACACACATGAAATCAATTTCAAAGAATTATACGATGGCTAAGATACGACTCATTGAATTGGGCTTTTATTTTGTTTCATTCATTGATAGAAACCAGTTTGTTTTTCGCACAAATTTAACATATCCAAGAGTCCAGGCATTGTAGAGCATAAAAAAAAGTTTAGTGAAGTAAAATGCAGTTGGTAAATAACGCCAGTTGTACACAATAAGATGATATAATAACACGGAATTTGTATTATTGTAAAAACTAAAAACAAAAACAAAAAAATTTAAAGGGCTTTAGCAGCCTACAAAAAACAGATTATATCATTATTATAAACACAATAAAAAATACTTGTACGATGTTATTCCTTTTAGTTATATTTTTTGTTTCTAATGTGCTTATTTATGAAATTTAGTAGCATTTCTCTTAACATAAAAGTATACACCCAGCGAGATCTAATGCAAATGTGGTACCTCAACCATAAGCTGCGAATAACTAATTCATAAAATCAAAGCAAAATTTTCAATGCCTTTTAACCCAACCTTTGAACTAAGTTGCTTGTCAGTTTTTCATTTTTTTGTTTCACTTTTTCATGATATCAATTTTCAAGTCGTATCAATTTTGAATCGCACCAATTTAATCTCCCTTTTCCCGCTTGTTTTGACATTCAAAAGTAAAATTTTGGTGGTAATGCAAGTGACTATTGTACAATTTCACTGTACATATGTCAAAACTATGTGGAATTGAATTGTATGTTAATGAAATGTGAGATTTGTTGTAGTAGAATATAATATTTACCGAGATTTCTTTCAACAAAGTGTATTTTGTCAAGTTTTTTACTTTAAAGAATTTGTAGGGGTTGTTTCTGCTTATTTTTATACATCGTAAAACATAGATTTAATTATGAGTTATAGAAGAAGGCATATGGAGCTATTGTGGTGCTGTCAATTCCAAATTCAAATAGTAAAATAAACATAAAATATATAGGTAAAGAAAAAAAGATAAGAAAAAGATGTAATATAAATTTCGTACTTTCCCCCTGTTTTTCTTTATTTCCCAAGCTTCATGTCACTACTTATTCATGTTTATGATAAGAATATAAGGTTTTATGTTACTTTATTTATGGTGAGATTATGCTGATATTACTTTAAATTGCAGCATCATATAAGCTTTTACTTTACTTTACTTTTAAATTGCAATATGTATGATTCTTTACAAATACGTCTCCCCAATTGCTTTCTTAAATAAAAAAGATAAAATAATGTTAAGTTTATTCATAAATCATCTTTCTCGGCGCTACTTCATTATAATTTTTATTATTAATTTTACTTAATATTCTTGTAAAGTATTGAAAAAAATCGGTAGAATTGAAACATGGTTTGAAACAGACGTACTCTTGTGTGTTTGAAATATAAAAAAAGTTTAAATAAAAGGTAATACTTTATACTTTTCTTTCGATATTTCAATTTTTACACATTTTATACGTACTAGAAAGTAAGTTTGCAGATTTAAAATCTATTTTTTTTTTTTGTTAATTTTGTCAATATGCTCAAATATATTTCATTGCTAGTAGCGATATCGCTCTCTGTGTGATACAATATGTGTTTTTAAATTGCCTAAATTAAATATATAATAAGATATATTTATATAAATATAGCTCAAATAAATACACAATAGTTATTTTTTTTGTTAGTGACTACGCTGATTTGTTTAGTAAAGAGTAAAGGGTGTTATTGAAAAGGTAAATTATGTACATAATCTCTATTTTCTTTTTAGAAATTATGCATTAATTATATTAAGACTTTCTTTATTTTTGGCCTTAATTTAATGTAGTTTTGACAAAAAGATCAGCCAACAAAGAGTAGAGTACTACTTGCATCATGTTATTTTGAGTGCAAATATCGGCTTTTCGAGGGCTTTGATAACCATTATACTTATTGCTAGTATACTATTATAACCAATTTTAATTTGATACGACCTATTTTTTTCAAATTCCGTTTTTGATTCTATAATGATGCGGCTAATGTAATATAAACCTCGGCTATCTATTTTTATTAATAACCCCTTATTTTTATTGTTTTTACCCATAATATCGATATGTGATATCTGATAGATCCGGAATCTAATTTTAAGCATAAAAATTATACGCTTTATTGACTGAAACATAGAAATATCTACTACCAATGTCTCGTTTGTTTTGCATTTTGTCCCAACATTTGATTTTTAAAAGGCAATTAATAAATAAAGCAAAAAAGATCATTATATTTCAAGATTACTTCAAAAAAGATGAGTTTGATTCACTTAATAACACTACGGAAAAAAAGGTGTAAAATGAGGTATAATTTACAACTTTTCTGAAAAAAATACTATGATATTCGCTGCAAAAAGTGTTTTATATGAAGATTGTATTGGAAAGATATAACTTCATAATAATAATTTTACGTAAAAAACAAATAACTGCAAATTTTAAAATTGCCATTTTCGCGTTTTCCCCATAGTGTAACTCACAAAATAATTCTAAAATAATTTGCTGGGTGAGTTATACTTTTTTACCCAGTGGGAGTAAAAAACAGACAATCAGCTTTTAAGAGAAAAGCAGTGAATTTTGCCTGTTTTTGAGTCTTTCGTGATGAATTGTCAGAAGAACCTGTAAGAATAATAATTTTGCTAGAAAATTACACTTTTAGTAAAGATACATCCTTTGTTGGATGTATGAATATCGCATAAATAAAATAGAATCGTTCTTTGTGACTCAATAAAAAGCATAAACAGACGCATGGAATGTAGCATGGAATGTAGCATGGTCTGATCTGCATGATAAACATTATGGTTCAGCAAATGCTCTAAATTGGTAATTTTGTAATTCCTAATTCAGATATAATCAAACCTAGATATAAGGTCCCTCAATATAACAGAAACCTCGATGTAAAGGAGGTTTTTGTATTCACCGAAGACTGGTGGATATATTTTACAGCTTAAAATCTCTTATTTCGAATTTATTATATTTAAGGGAGCTTTTTCTTTCCACATGTCCCTTATTTTATTATAATATTATTGGCCCCAAAATTAAAAAAAGAACAGTTTTAGGTACAAAATTTTTTTACTAGATGTAAATACTGAAAATGTTTTCTAATTTTTGAGAAAAGCCCACTTAATGTAATTTGATTGAGTCTGCATTGCATTACGGGTTTTTTATATCGTAAGTAGAAATCTACCATATCTTTAAGTATTTTGAAATTTTCATTATTTGTAGTAAAAAAACTTGAAGTGACAACATAATCTAAACTTGCTAGGGGTTATCTCTATTTACAGGAATAACATCGTTTGTTTCTTCCATATCGTCAATTTCATCATTAACATCATGGATTAAGGATGTGGTGTGATTACCTAAGACTGCCTTCATTTTTTTCTTAAAATTAAAGTTGATCTGTGTTTTAAAATTGATTTAAGGGAGGTCCTCGATATAAAAAGAAACCAGGGCACCCTTAAATTGAGGTTCGACTGTAGTACGATGATTAAGTTTGTTGTATTCCACCAAGTATCATACCTTATCGCCTTCTATAACCAATCAATAGATTATACAATCCATTGATTACTATTTAGAATATGAAAGAACAAGTCTAGAATCGGATATAAGAAATGCCTAGTTTATTATTTCTCAATCAATTAACCGAAAGGCTCGGACCACTCAAATCATGACACCATACTCTTTAACCTCAACGGTTAATCATTCAAGTAGCTGTCAAGATATACCAAATCACAATCCAGGCACAACAAGCGCAGCATTGAAACAAGGCAATTCACAAGCTCTACAATCACGGCTTAATTATGATTGATTAACATCAATCCATAAATTACTCTCAAACAGATCTAATAGTTCAATACCGCTCTTAATTGTATCTCAGGAACTCAACACTAAATCATTATAAAAGGCAATACTTTTATATATAAATAAACCTTATCTTGTTTTTATTGTACAGTTGAAGAACTGATTAATTACACATTCTCTTTTATTGTACTCTTTTTTAAATATATTATCGCAAATCCGATCTTATATAACAATTAGTGAATAAATAAATGTTAAGGAAGAATAAAAAGACAGATAAATTTACAAGGAATTATGGGAATAAGTTTATTCTTGTAGTATCTATAGATGAAATGAGACAAAGTCTTACACGAATGAAACGTGAATTATTTGACTCATCACAAAATGACTACAAAAGTGTACAAAAAAAAAAGAAGCTGCTGCGCATACTGTACTTCTTAATTAATAAAAACATTGGAAACTATTACTATATATCATATATACAGTACATACTACTTGAGACATCTATCTTACATTGTTGTTTATCTAGATAAGATAATCACATTTACACTGGCTTATTTTGTTTCACAAAGTATAATATAATAGTTTCGTAAAAAGCTAGTAATAACGCCTGAATAAAATCGCTTCAATCCATACAACTACAATTATTTAGAATTCTTATACAAAATTGATATCAGTACATAAACCGTATGTTGTAAAATTATGATATACAGTATACACTGTACAGTTTATTATGTTAAAGAACCAATCTTAGAATATTTTTTACAACGTTGCTTAAAGATTATACGAATAAATCCCTTCAAAAAGAGTAAATTAATAATTATGTATTAGGCTCGTATTACAGGATCTGAATATACAAACTCCGCCTTATGCTGATTGTATCTTAAAGTATCGAGAAAATTGCCACAAAAGCTACTTTTTAGTTGATAACTTTTGCAATTTTAAAGCAATCTCAAAGAGCAATATTTCAAAATAGGTATACAAAGGAGAAAAATAAATTTAGCAAACACCCTAATCAAGCTCATACACTATTTATAAAGTTATTTCCATTAAAAGCGTACAAAAACGCAACTTCAATGGACTGTAACTCGAGATAGCAACCGTTTAAGCACATAGTTTATAAGTCAAAAATGATTCTTTCGCTTAGTTTTATTATATTTTATTATAAAACGGATTTCGAAAAAATCATGAATTTCTCCTTGTATACCCTCGTCCAAAATTTGACTTTTTCGAAAAAAGCTAATAACTCTATGAAAAATAGAGCTAGAGTGACAAATAATGCCTCAAATAATAACTATTTGTTTGCAATATTTGTCTGTAACACTAACTTTAAAATTTTACTATAAAAGTATTTTCAAAATTCTTAAAAACCGATTTTTAAGTTTTTGCTTTTTTTACAAAATTTTTGGTGATACATGCTTTCAATAAATATACCAGTAGATACAAAGTTAAATTTTATGTTGAGGTTACTTAATAAAGTTAGCCAGGTTGCTATATATGTTGGCTGGCAATTTTGCATTTTAAAATTTCAGGATCATTTTTATCCAATTTTTTCATCATCAGAAAACTTTGGATTTAAACTGCCGCCACACCTGAGATTTTATGAAAGTTCAAAGAAAATTCGCCGAAGTTATTATTTTTTTGCAACGCAATAGTATGTAGGGGTTGTTTAAATTAGAAAATATAGTACTGTAGTTGCAAAAGGAACAACTTATCGTTGTAAATTGAAGCAGAGTAGTAAAGTAGTTTTGTTCAATCCAAATACTTTAATTGAATTTACAAAAGTTTCTTGTATATTTATGAGGGATAAGGAATTACATTATTGATTAAATCCAAGGAGGACAAATTCTTTGAACATCACGTTATTTGTGGTTTTTATCATTTTAATAATGAAATATGCTGCATGGCAACGATGAATTTCATTAAATTCACACAATAACGTTTTTTACCTCTCTCAAATATTAGACTAAATACAAATTTACTACAATCCAAAAGAAAATTAACATTTTCCCAAATTGTTAATGTGTATATGTATTATAATGAAACATACTTTACCACGCCTTTTTATAAACAGAATTGCTTCCATATGTATAACAGCGGCAAACACTTTACAACAATTACATATTACACGAATTAATTTTAATAGTTAGACTTTATTAATAGGTAAAATTGCATTGAAAACAAAAGCAATAATAGTAATGTTATAATTGTAACAAATTATATCCATTCTGTAAGTACAATATGTCAAAAAAGGGACAAAAAAAGGGACAAATGTATAAGGCAAGCTTTAATTGAGTGAGATGTCTGCTACGTGCATAATAGACAATTTATTTTTTGGCTTCGTGATATGAAGTTGTATTTAGCATACAGATATACAGTCAAACCTCGATATAAGGTCCTTTAATATAACGGAAACCTCGATATAAAGGAGGTTTTTGTATCATGGATTAAGGATGCGGTGTGATTATCTAAGATGCCTTTATTCCTTTCTTAAAATTGAAGTTGATCTGTGTTTTCAATTTGACTTAAGGGAGGTCCTCGATATAAGGGACTTTTTAAAAGAAACCACGAGTGCCCTTAAATTGAGGTTTGACTGTATATTACTAATTTAAATAGATTGATTTGGCATAAAATTTCAGAAAGATATCAATCAATTGAATACTAATTTTATGGATAAACGTAATATAGAATTTGCATATAGATTGGAAAAATTATGAACGTTTAATTAAAATTATCTTTTGATTTTGTGTGCGATTCAATTTAAGAAAATTTCTTTTATTAAATTATACATTTTTTCTCAAACTACTATTTCTACTAAATAATGTGTAGTTCACTGATCTCTATATATAATCCCACTCTCTACATTAAATAAAATCTAACATGTATTCTTGCCGAATTCTTGTTACGATATATACCAACATTTACAATTCCTTATTATATCATCATTTTGCTCTAATCAAATAATATATAACCCTTCTTAATTTCCTTTTAATAAACAATATCTTTTTACTTGATTAAATTTCTGTTTTTTATTCAATAATTTATATTTCGATAAATTACTCTGTTTAAAAAAATAGAGAAACAGGAAAATGCTCATAATTGATGAATACATGATCACAATTAGGCTAAAGACTTTAAAATGTTTACTACATCCTACATTTATAACAGTATCCAGAATTGAAATTTTAGCATTCTATTGGTTTACTGGTTAAGTTGTAGGGGGTCAAAAGCCCTTTTTTTCAGTGGTATTTGTGGTTTAGCAGACCAATATATTTCAAATTAGAAACAGCACTAAATCAGCCAAACAGCATATGTGGCAACGATGACCACCGATATTAATAAACAAACTTTCTCTTTATGTATAATTAAATTTGTAAAGCAATAGGGGGGGGGGGACTTATTTGTTTTTTTAACAAATTTAGGGTACTTGACATTGATTTCAACAACTATACGTGAAAGTTACCTGGAAAATTTTAGAAAATCGTAAACTTTTGTTCATCAAGCGAGTTGTTTTACTAAATTGCTAGGGATCAAACAGTCAAATCAACTCATGAAATTTAATATTTGAAGTAATATTATGTTCCCTAAATCAAAAACACTTAGTTTATGCTTATTTACTTCATATTTAGAGATTTATTCGGGTGAAAGACCAGAATAAACTCTCAAAAAGTAGATGAACTTATTTCTTTGCTTAGCAAGCAAGCATTTGGCGATGGCGTACCTTGATAGTTTGGTTTATTTAAGTAGCTCCAATGTGCCAGATACTTAATACAGACAAAAGACGTTTTAAACAAATGCCCTAATTTAAAATTCGAGGCATTTTATATGATTAACTGTTTATATAAAAATATATTATGCTATGTGATGCTAAATTAATCCTCCTTCTTCTTGGCAAGCCCGTTCTTTTGATACTCCATAAGCTCATCGCCAATGGCTTCAACAACTTGATGAAGATCGATTCTAGCTTGCTCTTCACTGGCACCTCGCAATTCAGAATAATATTTGATCTTTGGTTCAGTACCGCTTTAAAATACTTGATTAATTGCAATGCATGCTTAAAATGTTAATTTTTTTACCTTGTACGGATAGTAAACACTGTATTATTATCCAAACGGAAAGTAATCATTTCGGAAGATGCCGAAACAGGCAAAGTAGGTTCGTTATCAGCAGTAGTTGAATCATATCCGACTGTTAAATCTCGAATACCAATGACTTTATGACCACCAATTGTTTCTGGATAGCACAATTTATGCCCACCCTTTACAAAACATTTAATATCAATTGTTTATAAAAAAAAAAAAGTAAAATATTACCTTGGTATTTTCTCGTTGATTCTCATCCCCAAAACGAATACGATCAAAGATCTTTGCAATCTTCTTTTTATCATCACAAATAAAGTAAGAATTCTCGCTTACAAAGTAGCCATACTTTTTATATAATTCCTCCAAATAATCATAGGCAGTAATCCCACGCTTGTAAAGTTGAACAGCCCATTCAGAAAAGAAAGCCAAGGCACTCACACCATCTTTGTCTTTTACAATATCTCCAATAGTAAATCCAATTGCCTCTTCATAAGAGAAAATAACATTAAGTCTACGCTTTTCAAGAAGCATTGCAGTATTGCCAATCCACTTGAATCCGGTCAATGATTCTTCAAATCTGAAGCCTTCGACTTCTGCCATACGAGCAAGGAACTTGGATGAAACTGTACTAGCTACCATAGCTAAATGCTCGGGATTTTGTCCTCCAGCAATAGCCTTTTCAAAAGAGGCAGCGCCCAAGATGGAACCAATTTGATTACCAGTAAATATAACCCATTTACCACTGAAAAACATATATAACCATGTTAGATTTTATATGTATGACCTGCAATTTGTTAATTAAACTTACTTGGGTTGTTTTTCAGCAATAGCTAAACGATCAGCATCGGGATCATTAGCCAAAATAATGTTACCACTCACTCTATCAGCAGTCTGAATTGCTAGGTTTAATGCACCTTTACCTTCTTCTGGATTAGGGAAGGCAACAGTAGGGAAATCAGGATCGGGTAAAATTTGGGCCTCTACAGGTTCGAAAGGGGGTAAACCAAAACAAGCAAATGCACGTTTGGCAAATGGTGTACCAACACCGTGCATTGCAGTATAAACAAATTTGACTTTGGTGTCTTGATTATCTTGTTTATTTTTGCATAGTGCTTCCACTTCTTCAAAGTATGAATCAATAACACCTTGGTCTGTAGGGTCACTCACCAACTCACTCGAAGCAACTAAGTCATAATTCCAACCCCAAGGCTCCAAATTCTCCAAAATTGTAGCAGCAATGCCTTCATCGTGAGGGGGGATAATTTGACAAGCATTTTCCCAATAAACTTTGTAGCCATTGTCATCTTTAGGGTTCTATTTGTTTTGTTACATATTGTATAAATAATGAGAGGACTCCACTTACGTGAGAAGCAGTAATCATTACGCCACCCGCAGCGTGCAATTTCTTGATAGTGTAAGGCTATAATTTTATCGTCTGATTTTAGTACCCAGTAAACATTATGTATTCATTCTATTTACCACTAATGGAGTGTGAACCAATTCTTTGTAAAACCAAACTTTGAACCCACGTTGAATGAAAGCAGCAGCAGTTAATTGAGCAAACTCTTTTGAATGATGACGGTGATCATGGCCAACAACAACACCTCTTGATTTAGCATCTTTAACGGTTTTTTCAATATAGATAGCAAGACCTTGTGATGCTTGAAGTACGGTCAAATCATTCATTCTAGAAAAACCTGCTTCCATTCTTGCTCTCAAACCTTTGCAAATTGTCAGAAATCTATTTTTTCCCATACTAATTGCATTTATCTACCTGCAGTTCCGAATTCAATACGAGTGGAGAGTCTCTTTTGTAATTCTTCGACATTGTTTGCTTTTTGAAGCGCGATAATTTCATTGCGCGTCTCTTCGTTCTAGATGGGTATTGTCGTATTAAAAAGATTATTTCGGATTAAAATTCAGGAATATATTACCTTATCAACAGAGAGCCATTTCTCTACAAGTGCATCAATTGATTCTGACATTTTTTTTATTTTATATTCTTACGAAAAAAGAAGATGCGAAGAGAAAGGTAATTAGTTGTTTCTTTAATGCCAACAATGAATAATGTCCTAGAAACACCCATGATTGTGGGAAATTCAATTATGTTTCACAGACAAATATTTGCATAAACACTTCAATGGATTAAATATCAAAATAATTGAAAAAAATAATGATTGTTTACAATGAATGCTCATGTTTTATAAATTACTGCTTCATACAATTCCGGATGAAAACTACCAAATTTCAGCTGATTTGGGAATATTAATATAAATACCATACCTATATAATTCTTAATATGTAAACTACTTGTTATCAAATGAAGCCAAAAACAACACTTTTCAAAAAATACAATCTACGTTGTTTGATATATACTTTGCTATAGTTTATATTGATGAAGACTCTTTAACATGTGGCCCTCCAAAGCTTGATACAACTATTAAAGGAATTTGTGCATTGCATTTCACAAATATAAGTAACGTGTATCTATTATCTAACAAGTATAAATTATCTAACTAGTATCTATATGTCAGTTTCGATCAGTGATCATGGGCAATGTTTGTAACATAGAGATATATTTCTTGTTGTTGAAGAGTACCATATATGTAATTGAAGCGCCTTCGTCACTACTACGAATTCTGTATACCTCGAAAGTGCGGATCTAGAAGACAAAATATAGATGTCTTAAATTGCTGTTAAAAAATAATTATATAATTTTGATATGATGTCAATTTTTCCAAATCAAATTTGACATTTATAGTTTCTCTACCAGCGATCTAAAAATCCTTTGAAGCTTATAAAGCGATATCTGGGCTTTAATGTCCGTGTTATAAATCATCACTTTTTATGAATATACTATCTCACTGACAACCTATGTAGATATATAGTTCAGATAAAAGATATTTTAGCTACCAGAAACTTTATATAGAATAATTCTATCAAAACAAAGGGCTCTTATGGCGGTAAAATATAGTACCATGGAATTCCAAATCAACATTCAATTTTTCATTAACTGCAATCTTGATATGCAATATACTTAAGTAAGGTTTGATCAGTCACCGTTTCAAGTCACTGGTAAAGTGGGACAAAGCGAAATAAAAGCACGCGCTGAGAAGCAACCCACAGCCGCGTTCTTAATCAAGCAAAACGCGATCCTATCCATATCTTCTTCCTTTCATAATATCATTGATTTTTCTTATAAAAACACAATGCCTAGGGGAAAGAAAACTAGTGTGGTAAATAAATCATAAACTTACAAACCAATATCATTGTCTGATGTTATAATATATATATATATCTAATATATATATATATATATATATATAGGCTGAGTCTTCTTCACAAAGACCTCTTCGTACAAAAACAGTACCTGACATGTTTAAGAAACAAAAGGCTGGTAAGGAGTAGATTACATACAATTTAAAATATACTTAACATTTAATAAATGATTGATTATAATTTTAGCTGAAGCCAGAAGAAGAATAATTCAAGAAGATTCTAGCGATGAAGAAGAACAAGAAGAAGATGAATTGAACTCTTCTGATAATGATTCTGACAGTGATAATGAAACAAGAACTAAAAAGTCTAAAAGAAAACCTGCTACTAGAAGAAAGGCAACCAAGACCGTTCCATCTGCTTTCCTCAATAACAGTAGTCAGTTATTAGTCCCAGTTACTCAAGATTCATCAACTCAAGATAGTTTATATGGTAATGCAAATATTCCAAAAAAAAAAGAGAGATTTGAAACTTATAAATGTTATAGACAAAGCATTGATTCCAGAGATTGATATGGAGGAGGTTGCTGAAGATTGGGTTCAGCAGTATAAAACAAACCAACTTATAGCTTTGAAAAACTTGATCAATTTTGTCATTCGCGTACGTAGTAAAAAGTACTGAAGTAGGACTTTTCATCTGACATTTTGTTTATAGAGTTCTGGTTGTCCCATGGCTATTACTGTTGATGCTGTAAATCAAGAAGATGGTTCCTTTGAAGCGCTTCAAGAACTTCAAGCAGAGCTTGTCAAGGTAAACACCTTAAGTAATGAATACAATGCATGCATTGATCTAATCTTTTTTGATAGCTTCCACCTACAGAATATCCAATTGTCAGTAGACTCAAAGAATTCAAGACTTTGAAACGTAATATTTTATTATTTTTCCATCAATTGATTGAAGTTTGCCAGCATCAAGCTATTTATGATGGCATGTTGATTGAAACATTACAAAACTGGTTAACAACCATGTCAAGCTCCACCTATCGTCCTTTCCGTCATACAGCAACACTTGTCAGTCTTAAGATTATCAATCAATTATGTACCGTTGCTGAAACAGCACAAGAAACATTGAATAATGCCAAAAGACAATTGACAGCTGAAAATAAAAAGAGCAAGCCCACCAAATCTAGAATTACAGTATTAAAGCAGACATGCGTTACTGAAGATCGTAAATGTAAAGATTTACAAGAATATCTCAAAGAATTCTTTGACAATATCTTTGTTCACCGTTCTCGTGATGTCGAATCCGTCATTCGCCACGAATGCTACAAAGAATTGTGTAATTGGATGCAAAATTATCAAAGCTTTTTTGTAGACAACACCTATATTCGCTTCTTTGGTTGGGCTTTTAATGATCAAAGTGCCAGTGTTCGTTCCGAAATCCTTAAATCACTCGTCAAATTGTACAAGGTGGAAACTATTGCTAGTAAACTTAAAAACTTCACTCATCGTTTCAAGGGTCGTATTGAGGAGATGGCTTTGTATGATGTCGATGTTTCTGTTCGTGTCAGTGCAATTCAATTATGTAGTGCTCTTTACAAGCAAAAGATTAATATTCTTAGTGAAGAAGGTCGTACTGAATTATCCAATATGATTGCTTCCGATGTTCCTCGTGTCCGTAAATCAGCTGCACCTTTCGTAAAAGCTTTGCTGGATACAAATGTGATTGAGCCTTTGGTAAACAAAGTTACTCGTGCATTAAACAAAGGCAGTCGTCGCTCTGCAAACACAACAGCTGCTCCTGTTAACACAACTTGGGTTACTTTCAAAGCTATTTCTGCTTTCCTTGTTGAACAATCAACGAAAATTCTTGAGAAAGAAAGCGCAAATGAAATGCAAATTGATTTGGAATCCTTAGCCAATACAGTAGTTGAAAAACGTAGCTTTATGATCACCAACATTGTTGCAGCTCTCTGGGATCAAATACCTCAATTACAGGATTTCGAAGCCATGTCTGATTATCTATATCGTGATCATTCACAATCTCAACAACAAAATGACGACGATGAAATGGACACAGGAGTTAGTATTGATATTGACGATTGTTACAGATTGACTGATTATGAAGAAACTATCCTTGTCAATGTCTATGTGGCCTGTGTTCGCACTGCGATGTCAAAGGGTCTCGAGAAGAATATGCCTGAAAGTAAAGATAAGAGAAAGTTGGATGATGTATTTTGGGAGGAAAACAAGAACGAGCTCTCTCGCCATCTAGTTCAATCATTAGCAAAATTATTGCCAAAGCATTTAGATGATACTAATTGTATGACACAACTAGTAACTCTTCCAACTTTGATGAATTTGAATGTTTATGTAGAATTACGTGCTGAAAAAGAGTATGAAAACTTGTTGGAAACACTTACCAGAGTTTATCTTGGTGGCATCTTAACTGATCTTTTAGTAAATTGTGCTGATTCTCTTCAGCATTTGTCAAAAAACACTAGTCTCAATGAACTCAATCAACTTCATCTTGGTGAATTGAAAGATGCAGTCGTAAACCAAGTGAGAGAAGCATGTAGTGGCAAAGATTTAGTTACTTGCAATTATACACCTGCTCTCATTCATTCAGTTTCTGTTAGTATGCTTCGTTTATCTTGTTTGATTAACTTTTGTGATGCTACAGCTGCTATGGAGGACTCTCAAGGTACAAGCATGAATGTTCTTGAATACGCTGGTGCATTGGCAGAACGTGCTGCTTTCGCAAAGAAAGAAGAAAAGAATATTAGCATTTACGCTTTATCCATTCTCTCTCGTTATATGATGTGGAAATGCCAAAATCTCTCTACTTCTATTGACACCAACGAACTTGGTCTTGTCATTGAACGTCGTCGTGATTGGGTCATGGATAAGTATACAGAAATTATCAATAGTAAAGATGTCAATCCTTTATTCGAGGTCCAAGTTGCTACTTTTGGCTATTTAATTGATATCTACTGGTTGTTTACCAGTGATCTCTTTGATAGTTACGGTTTGAATCGCTTGAAGACTAAATTCCCTAATGATCTCCAACAAACATGCGTTGATCTAGTCAAGGAGCAAATCAAAAATGTTAAAGTTTGTTTAGATGATTTCGATGAAGATGATGTTGCTTCCAAGCAAAAGCTTGTTACAGAAAAGGAATTTTTACATAATCTCATGACAAGTTTTTCTCGTGGTGTTCTAATGGGAGTATTCGAAATCAATTATGCTACTTTTATATTGAATCTATATGGTTCTACTGATTCCGATTTGGACGATATTATCAAATCATTGTTGGCTGAATTCCAAGCTGATTTAGTTACTGGTGAAGTTGCAGCTGATGGTATTTGTAGAGCCTATCTTGAAGCATTGAAGAATGTAAGTCTATTCAAAATATACTTTTTTTTTTGTAGTTATTAACCTCTCATTTAGTCCTTCAATGACAATGTTTCTGATTCTGTTCGATCTGTTGACAAAACTCTTAAATTAGCTCGATTAGAAGCCAACTCATTAAAACGCGCTGATTTGGAAGATGCCGCTAGAAAGGTTCCTCCTCAAATCGTTTGCGAGCGTATCCATCTTGACGGTATTAGCTTCTGCTTAAGCAAAGCTGCTGAAGCATATAGAAATAGCAAGGATGATGAAAAGGATAATGCGCTTAAATTCTTCAAGATTCTCACTGTGTTTGCTAATGGTCTTACTCGTGCTCGTGATATTGCTAAAATGTAAGTTTTTTTTTATTATTATTAAATACTTGAAATTATGAGTTGTTTTTATTCATTAATTTCTTTTTTTTTAGTCATAATCATTTGGAGGATTGTTTACAACAAAATGGATTATTTGTAGAAGAAAATAAGAAAGAATGGGAGCATTATATATCATACGTTCAAGCTATTGATCAAATCTTGAAAAACAAGGGCCTTAGATATGGTAAGATTATTCTATTGATGCACTATATTGTATACTAAACATTTGAAATAGACGGAACAAAGAGAGCGAATAACGCCGAAACACCTGCTGCACATGTATTTAACGATGTTGATTTGGGCAATATTATGGAAGATCTTGAAGAACCTACTCAAGAAACTAATAAACGTTCTTTGACAGAGGTAGATATGGATATTGATGAAGAATCTGTTCCCAAGAGAAGACGTTAAATCATGTAAATAACCCCCTACTTCTCTTACACATCTTTTTTTTTTCCTTTTTATAAAAAAAAACATATCTATATCTCTTTTTTTTTTACTTTATAAATAAAATATTCCTTATTTTTTATTGTCAATGGGTCTTCGATATACAGTTGTAGCTGCTGCTTGAGCAGTAGGAAAAACTATAAAAAACGCGATTAATATTGTGTATTCAAAGCTTAATTTAATCAATTACCCAACATATCGCAAATATTAACATGCGGTGGTCTAGATGCAGTAAATGCCACTAATTCGGCTGTGTATGTGTACAAAAATTTGTTAATTGAACTTTCATTCCTTGATTTATATTCATATTTACCAATATCCTGGCCTACGAGGGGATCAACGCCCTTATAAACATTGTCCGCTTTTTCCTTATCACCACTAAAACGTACAGTAGAGAATTCTGTATTGACCATTCCAGGGCAAATTTGGCTCACACGAATAGATGTATCCATAAGTTCAAAAATTAAAGATCGAGTGATAGCGTCAACTGCGTGCTTTGAGCCTACATTTGATGTTTAATTATATATTTGTTCATGTAAAGCTTTAATACAAACCACAATAGATACTTCCTCCAGGATAAGCTTCTTTTCCAGCAACTGACCCAATATTAATGATATGCCCCTTATTATTTGTTTTCATGCCAGGTAAGATAGCTTGTGTCAAAAATACAAGACCTTTAACATTAGTTTCAAACATGGTATCAAATGCATCCTCAGTTACATCTGATAGATGATCCAAGCCAATAACAAGCCCCGCATTATTTACCAAAATGTCAATGTCGTTTTTTTGAGGTAATTTTGAAATAGCATTGTCAATATTCTTCTTCTGGCGAACATCTAGAGACAAAATATCTACCTTGATACCTTTATGACTTTGTAAAAGCTCACTCTTCAATGCTTCTAATTTTTCTGATCTGCGGGCTGCCAAAATCTAAACAAAAAATACTTAAAATTAGTCGTGGGAATGCCTATTTCTCCATATTTTTAAATTCACCAAATTTGATCCTTGCTTTGCGAATTCTTTGGCGCAAGCTTCACCAATACCGGCCGAGGCTCCTGTTCTAATATTTATGCAACTTGTTATGGAATACATCTTTGTAATGTATTAAATTGCGCTTACATCAAAACATTTTTGCCTTGAAGACGAGGGTGATAAAACCTCTTTTGTACTAAACTAAAAGTTTGCTTAAATAACATTTGTTTAAAAGAAGAGGTTGTTGATAAATATACACTTTCAATCTGAGGTTGTAGACTCTCTCTCAGGCACGTGATGTTTACCGGAGCATTCTACCTCTGACACTCTAATGACAGCCCATCTTTACATCAAGTGTGAAATAAGTTCATCTCTACAACATCCCAATTTAAATGCTATAAAAGCGCGATTTATATGTGAAAGCCAACTTACATACTTTACATATGTTTATAATACAACTTATTAAATTAATTTTTAGTTTACTTTATTGTACACTATAATTTTTTTTGATTGCCCTGAATGTATTATACTTAATTTTTAGCTTGGGAAATGTGGCCCTCAAAGAATGATAAATTTGATATAAAAAACATTCAATATAAAAACAATATATAAAAAGTGCTTTGAAAATTACCAATCAAATAAACTGTTCAAATCCGGAAAACTACAAAAACGAAATAACCTTTCTTTTTGTAAAACCTTCGTTAAAAACTGATGCTGGAAAAATCTCCAGTTTTCTGAAATTTAGGTTGAATACGATTATTTGAATTGTAGCGCAACATGCTTTATTCTAACAAATAATGCCGAACAAAAATACGAAAGTATGCCTGAAATGTCAAAAAATACAATGATAATTTTTTTTTCTTAACAATAAAATTTCATCAGTTAGAATCAATTTTTTAAACTGCTAGTTTAAAATTTACTATTTGGCATCGTTTTCAATAAAAATCAAATACTGAAAAAAAAATAAAAATCATTGCAACACATTAGAACTTGTCCTATGATAATATAATCATAATCCCTGCAAAATCCAGCTCTTTGGAAATATAAGATATGTAATTACACATTTATAACAACGCATGCACTTCTTATTTAGATGAACACACATGAAATGCAGTGATTAATTTCAATGAAACCGAAATTAAAAGCAATATCTATTATCCAATAAGTATAAAAATGCTTATTAAGTATTTTAAACCCATTTTGTAGAAATTTATAGAATACAAATTGTTTATGATTTGAATAATAGTAAGCATATTAAAACATCTAATTCTATAATAAAGTTCATGTACATGTTCATGATTCGTTCTATAATTGCCATCTTTTTTATACCCATCTCTTTTCTTTCCCATTCGGTTATTTAAAATTATCAACCTAATAAGTGTAAAAAATATTGGATAATCCTGTGTGAAAATATTGGTAAGCATTATTATAAAGGTCCCCACAGTTTATATATTCCTTTTTTCGCTTCTTTTTTTTTTTTTTTTTTTTTTTTTTTTTTTCTGTTTCTGTTTCTTACGTTTTATAAATATTTCTTACATAAATTATGCGTGAAGAACTTATAACATCTGCCATCTCCTTCTTATCTGATCCAAAGGTGCAATCAGCTCCATTGGCAAAGAAGGTTTCCTTTTTGGAATCTAAAGGTATGACTTCAGAAGAAATTGAAGAGGCAATGGCACGTGCAAATGGTAAGGCTGCTACTGTATCAACCATGACAACTACTTCAAATGTACCTCAAGGGGGTATGGTTCAACAACCGGGTATGGTGATGCAACATGCTCCTCCACCTCTTCCTCCCAGACCTGCTTACGACTGGAGAGATATTTTTATCGCTGCTGTTTTGGCTGGTGGTGTTGGTTATGGTGTATGGACTTTGGCCAAGGTAAATAAAGCGTTATAAAGAAAGGTTTGAGAAACTAACTAAGCTTAATTTAATAGCGTCTTTTTGGTCCTTGGTTCCAAGTTCCTACACAAAAAGAATTAGAAGAAGATAAGGAAAAATTAGACGCTCAATTCCAAGCAGGTAAAAAAAAAAATGTACATGGCAGAATTGTAAAAAATATCGTCTAATTGATATGTATAATTGTAGTTGAGGATTCCTTAAAGGAAATTAAGGATCAAACCAACACTGCACTCACTACAGTTACATCTCAGACAAAGAAGGTCGACGATTCAATAATTAACTTGGAAACTGTTCTCAAAGAACTGAAGAATGGCGATGCACAAAGAGACGAAGAATTTAAAAATGTAAAGGGTGATATAGATGCATTGAAAGAATTAGTTCCCAAGGTAAAACAATAGCAATTGTTGGTTTAATGAATTTAATCTAATTTATGGATTATATAGACTTTGGAGCGTAATAAGGAAGCACAAAATGCAGTTTTAATTGATCTTCAAAACGAAATGAAGTCTCTTAAATCACTTTTAGTCAGTCGTCGTGCTACTTCTAATGTCGTTGATCAAGTATCAAGCGCACCTGTTACTCCACCTACAACTGCTTCAACTCCTATTCCTGTTGTTAACAGTGCTACACCTGCCACTGTTGCTTCACCTACTGATGGGTTATCTTCTCGTCTTTCCGCTACTATAAACGGTAGTGGTGCTCGTGCTGGTATTCCTGCATGGCAAATGGCTGCTGCTCAAGCTTCAGCAAATAATACCTCATCCTCAAATGCCACTCCCGAACCTGCCGCCGCTGAAGCTTCTGGATCTTCATCTGCTACAAACTAAATCACACCTAATTAATTATTTTTATAACCTGATTTTATATTTTTCTTTGTATATTTGTACAATTTTATTACTGATTAAAATAAATTTCTTTACTTTTCTGCTTCTTAACAAATATGCAAAAATGATACATCATTTATTTAATTGAATTAATAATAAGTTGCACTCTATAATTAATGATCCATTTTGACAGATAGTGAAATTTAATCTTTTTACTCTAAGTGGAGCCAATTCGAGTGAAATGTGAATAATCAAAAAATTCAATTTTCATAATTTTGAATCTTCAAAATTGGAGCACGCGCTCTTTTCTATAACTAACCTCGTTGTAAACACTTTTTAATATGTATATTGGACACTGTTAAACATATATAAATTAGTCGCATGTCGCATTATGTTGCCTATGTTTAAATTTTTTTTCAATATTTCACGAAATATTCAAAAGTACTTAAAATTTACTGCTTTTCCTAAAAAAAATTAAATAACGCCTGGAAGGAATTATATGCCAATATAAAAATTAAAAACCTTGAGCTTCCATATCTCCACAAAATATTAAGCTATACTAGTACTTTTAAATAATAAAAGTTACTTGTTTTAAATTTTTTTATAACATGTTTAAGTATAAAAATGTTTTGAGCACTTTTTTTTTTTTTTTTAATAAATTACATAATAAGAATGGATAAACTTTCAATTCAACAAAAAGAAGTTTTAGATTTAATTTGTAATAAAAGAAAAAATATATTTTTAACAGGTGCAGGTGGTACAGGTAAATCTTTTTTACTG